>PISW01007754.1:0-83296 GCA_004023785.1 Mungos mungo
AGAACCCAGAACTGGACCCACAAGTATATGGCCAATTAATCTTTGACAAAGCAGGAAAGAGTGTCCAATGGAAAAAAGACAGCCTCTTCAACAGGTGGTGTTGGGAGAGCTGGACAGCAACATGTAGAAAAATGGAATTAGACCACTTTCTGACACCATTCACAAAAATAAACTCAAAATGGATAAAGGATCTGAATGTTATTCTTGATGTGGTCTCTGGCCACCAAAAAGATAATGTGAAAATTAAACACAGAGACAAAGTAAATGGATATGGATAAATGGCATAAAAACTAAATGTTATTTTGGGGGTAAAATTTTGAGGCATGTACATCTAAACAAATGAAGCTACAGCTGTGTATTATAATCAAAGTGGTCCCTAATATACTCAAATACTGAAGTTCTTGACCTTAACAATGGGAAGTAACTTTGGAATATGATCTTGTCTAAGCAGTACAGGTAAGATTTTATTTCCACACCTGATAGAAGAACTGAGGTGAGGGGTCTCCTTATTTTCCATGACAGTGGCAGTAAAGTGCACATATAAAACTATAGACTGCATTTAGAAGAGGAAGACTCCAGAACAAAAAAATTCTATGGTAGGATGACAGCATTGCTCTCAAAATTGTCTTGGAATCATTTATTGCAGGCTATATTTCCAGAATAAGCAGACACAATCTTCTTAGGATGTTTACTTACGTTGACAAAAAGTAGAGATTTCTGGGTTATATACTACCTGGAAAAATGGGCTCAAGGATGGCCTTATGTGCCCTTTTCAAAAGGGCATGCCTGTTTATACCTTCCAACTGTTGCCACTACTTTATATTTGTTCATGAAATTGAGGCCATAGTGACATATTTCTTTTGTGTCCTAGTGAGTAGAAGATCTCCTACAGTTCTAATATTGAAAATTCCTGTTCCATGTCCTTTCCTCTTCTTCATTCTCTTCAGTGTCAATGTTCATTTTACTTTAAATCAGTGACAGGTGTTCTTCTTTTTTGCTACCATTTAAATTTTTTAAGTTGCAATTTAAAATTCAACACTCGAGTGTACAACATAGTGATATTTGTGTACACTGTGAAGTCCCTACAATCTGTTTTCTATGTAAATCCAGATTTTGTTTTGTTTTTGTTTAGTTTTTTTAGATTCCATATACAGGTGAAATCATGCAGTATTTGCCTTTGACTTACTTCACTTACCAGAATATTATCAAAGTCCATCCATGTTATCCCAATGGCAACATTTTTTTTTATGGCTAATTAGTATTCCTTTGCATATATACCACATCTTGATGCTTTCATCCATCAACAGATGTTTCCATATCTTGTCGATTTTAAATAATGCTGTAGTGAATAGAGAGGTGCATTCAAATTGGTGTTTTTGCTTTTTTCAGATTGATGTTCCAGTATTGGAATTTCTGGATCATATATTCTTTCTCATTTTCTCAGGGACTCCTGTATTATTGTGCATAGTGGCTACACTAATTAAAATTCCCACCAAAAGTTTGTCTTTTCTCTACATCTCAGTTGTTGCCTCTGTTTGATAATAGCCATTTTAACAAGTGTGGCGTGATATCTGATTGCATTTTTTACTTCGATTTTTCCAGTTTACGGTTAGTGATAAGCATTTTTTCATGTTCCTGTTGGCCATCTGTATGCATCTTTGGGAAAATGTCTATTCAGCTTTTCTGTGCGTTTTTAATTGGATTTTTCCCCCTATTAAGTTGTAGGAGTTCTTCACTGATGGTGGGCATTAACTCCTTGTCAAATGTGTGTACTCCAAATACCTCCCCCATTCAGTAGCTTGCCTCTTAGTTTTGCTAATGGTTTTCTTCACTGTACAGAAGCTTTTTACTTTGATGTAGTATCGTCTATTGTTGCTTTTGGTTTCCTTGCCTTTGGAGTGAGATTTAAAAAAATAACGAAGACTTTTGTTAAGGGCCATATAGCCTATATTTTCCTGTAGTATTTATATGGTCAGGTCTTACATTGAAGTCTTCATTTTGAGTTGGATTTTGTGTATAGTGTGAGATAGGGGTTAGGTTTCATTTATGTTGCATGTAGCTGTCCAGTTTTCCCAATACCATTTACTGAAAAGACTATCTCTTCCCAATTGTATATTCTTGCCTCTGTCCTAGATTAATTGAGCATATAAATGTGGGTTTATTTCTGGGTACTCTGTGGTGGTCTATTGATCTATGTGTCTGGTTTTATGCCAATACCATACTGTTTGATAACTATAGCTTTGTAGCATAGTTTGAAATCAGATATAATATCTTTGGCTTCATTCTTGATATTGTTTTGGCTATTTAGGGTCTTTTGTGGTCCCATGAAAATTTTAGAATTGCTTGGTGTGGTTTGTGAAACATATCTTGGGAATTTTGAGATTGCATTGAGTGTATAAACTGCTTTGGGTAAAATGGATATTTAGCAATATTCTTTCAATCCATGATTTTGAAATAACTTTGATTTGTCTTCAATTTTTTTCAGCAATGTCTTACAGATTTCAGTGCACAGGTGTTTAGCTTCCTTGGTTAAATTTATTTCTGGACAATTTTGCTATGGTAAATGGGAGTTTTAAAAATTTCTAAGTTTGTTACTAGTGTATAGAAATGCAGAAGACTGCTTAATTTTATTTTGTATCCTGTAATATAGCTAAATTCATTTATTAACAGTTCCTTTGGTAGAATGGAGTCTTAGGGATCATATAACGGTATCCATTTTATATATGAATACCAAATATACAAATACTTGATAATATGGGATCCATAAATATTTTATATATGGTATCATGTTTGCAAATAATGAACTTTACTTCTTCTTTTCCAATTTGGGTAGATTTTATTCTTTTTCTTTTCTAGCCTAACTGCTGTGGCTTTAAGTTCCAATACTATATTGAATAAAAGTGGTGAGAGTGGGCGTCCTTGTCTTGTTGCTGACGTTAGGGGAAAAACTTTCAGCTTTTTATCATGGAGTATGATAGTCACTGTGGGTCTGTCTAATACAGCCTTTATCATGTTGAGGTATGTTCACTTGGTTCAGAGGCTTTATCATAAATGGATGTTGAATTTTGTCAAAGGGTTTTTTTTTTTTGCATCTGTTGAGATAAAAATTTTTTTCCACTCTGTTTATGTGCTATGTCACATTTATTTTGTATGTTGAACTATTCTTGATTCCATGGAATAAATCCCACATGATCTTGGTTTATTATTCTTTTAATGTATTGTAGAATTTTGTTACAGTATTTTGAGACCTTTTGCATCTACGTTTATCAGAGATCCTGGGCTATGATTTTCTTTCTTTGTGGTGTTTTTGAATGGTTTTGGTATCGAGGCTCTTTCCATGTTTTGGCTATTGTTGACATTGCTGCTATGAACATTGGGGTACATGTGCTCCTATGCATCAGCATTTCTGTATCTCTTGGGTAAATCCCTAGCAGTGCTATTGCTGGGTCATAAGGGAGTTCTATAGATAGTTTTTCTGAGGAACCTCCACACTGTTTTCTAGAGCGGCTGTACCAGTTTACATTCCCACCAACAGTTTATTTGACTTTAAAACCATATTATGAGCCTTCAGTACTATAACAATTGATTCTTGGTAGGCAGCATCTTCTAAATACTTGGGTATTTATGAATCCTAGGATACCTAGGAAGATGTGAATGAAGGGTAAAATTAAAACCTGGAGTCAAGAATATCTTTTACTTCCCTACTCCTTTTATAATGATTTTTCTGTATACTGTCAACTTCTTGGCTTTATATATTCATCAGTTTTGATAAAAACGTTAAGTCAAAATTGTATTTGTTTCCATTTTCTAAATTAGTTGGTAGAATAAAGCTATGAATCACAAGGAAGCACAAAAATTTCTCATGGGATATGAGATATTAGATACCATGTAAATTGCAGATATATAGATGATCAAGTCAAACTTGTGTATTTTAAAAATAAGTAAACTGAGGCCCATCACATGTCAAATTAGTCAAAATTATATGACATCTAGGAAACCTGGAATTGGTTGTCTTGTCTCCTGCCAAGTCAGGTCTTAGGTGAACCAATTCTTCTCATAGTGAGATCACCAGAGGAAGACTAGAGTAGTTTAGGAATCATAAAATTGGTGAGAAAGCTCATAATACACTCACCAGTTAATATAATTTCTGTTCAAGTACAAACATCATTATTGTGAATTGAGGTGATAGCACATATGACTGCTTACTAATGAAACCTAAAAATACTCCAGCATGTGGGCTGTAACTTTGTAGGTGTCTGTGACAATAAATGCAGAACCAGAAATAAAACTGGGGGTACAGGGTGTTGCTTAGCAATACAAATGAAAATGGGATGAAAATAGAGTTCTTCAGCAGAGAAAAAGTTGTTTATTAGAAGTAAAGACACAGTGGGGGCTGTTTTTTTTTTTTAACTTTATCTACAGTCAGTGTTGCGTATAAACTTTGTTCTCTGAAGTTACAGGTTTATCAGAAACACTAGCTACATCAGAAGAAATCTTTCATCCTTCATTTATTTATTTTTTATGAGAAAGGTATGTGTCTGTGTGGGTGGGTGGGTGTGTGTGTGCGTGAGTGTGCATGGAGCTGGCCATATGCACTTGGGAGATGAAGACTTTGTTTCCTGTCTTAAAGGATGCAGTATCTAGTGGACAACAGGACCCAAACATGTAACACCCATACTACTAAAATGTAGGTTCTCTAGTGACACGAGTAAATAACACATCACAAAGTAAAGGAAATTGAATAGCTATACAAACTTTTGTGCTGGTTCCATGAAAATGTTTACTTGTCTCATCATACCTTCATATGGTAAACATTATCTTCCCAATTTCACAGACTAAAAAACTGAGGCTGTGAAATGGCTTGTTGAAGTGACACACTTAATGTGGACAGAACTGGGATTCTAATTCAGATTCATTTGTACAACTTTGGCTTTGTGCACTCACATTACCTCAGGAAAAGTCCCCTGGGTGTTATAGTCCGGGATATGTATGACAGAGGAGTCTGTACACTGGAAAAGTGCACAGAACTTTCCTATTGACAGTTCTTAATTGGTTTAAAGGACTTCAGGGAAGAAGGGAGGAGACAGGTTTTGTTAGACAAAAATTGTGTTCTAAGGAAAGATGGTTTTTGTGTTCAATAGAAATCTTTGTCCCTTAGGTTTTCAAAAATTAACTGGAATGCAATCACCTTGAATGCAATAGTCTCACAAGTTTGACGATGTTGAAGAAGTATCTTCCTACCAGATATGATATGTATTTGCTAGTGTAACTTGAGCTGCCATGCAAAATTTTAGGAAAAGGTTGAATATAAGTTTTCAGTGACCAATCTTATACTAAGGAAACATTTGGCTAGAAGAAAAGTTTCAAGAATGGCCTTCTAGGATGCAGTTTAATTTCATGTGTCAGTAGTAAAAAGGCATAGGCCAAAAGTGAGGAAAAAAAAATCCAAGAAAAAAGAAAACATAAAAAAAAACCCACACACTCACTCCAAGAAACAGACTCTTAACAATAAAAAACAAATTGATGGTTGCCAGAGGGGAGGCAAGTTGGGAGGGGGTGTTAAATAGGTGATTGGGTCTAAAGGGAGTGCACTTGTTGTGATGAGCAGCAGATGTTGTGTGGAGGTGGTGAATCATTAAATTGTATACCTGAAAATAATAAATGAAGTGGAAAAAAGAATAAGACTTTGAGCATCCCTCTGACGCTAAACAAAATACCATCCATGAGCCATGAGCTGAGTGCAATACTGGAAGTATATAGGACATGAAATTGGTTCAGATGTTCCAGAAGACCCTTACACAGTCTTTGTTTTGGGCTGAGTGTGCTTGAGAATTAGCCATTCATAATTCTTCTTTCACTTTGAAAAATTGGAACTCCCGTGACTGAAGTTGGGATGACAATACTTTAAACACTTGAGCCCAAAAGAAAATGTTTATTTGTTGCTATAAATGAGAGGAACTTAAAGATGATGTGCCATCTGTTAAGATGATATTTTCTCTGTTGGGAAGTGATGCATATTTGATATAGCCACATTTCCTAGTTGAAAATGGGGGGGGGGATGCTTCTTGGTGCCCCACATGAGAACAATCTTAAAATTTGATGTCTTCTCCATAGATACTTTGTACTCTGGGATAAGTAATCAAGAGATCAGAATACATATCTCCTTGGTAGTCTCTAAGTTGAATCCTCTAATGATGGCCTTGGGAAAATCCTTCTTGATTCTGAACTTTATTAGGGGCTTCATTAGAGGACTGTAGAAATGTTTTGGTAATAGTTGTTACCTTGTTATTCAACATTCCTTTTGAAAGAGACTAAAGAGGCTGTAGAAAAATCCTTTTGACTGATCAATCTCATGTGGTTTAATAAATACCTGATTTCACTTTTGTAACAAACATAATAAATAGACCTAAGAAAAAAAAGCCATCTGTGCTTCTACAAAGATCCCCCCCCAAACATGGGAAGGAATAATTGAAAGGATGAAAATGATGGTTATGACTGTAAGAGGATCTGTTGAGAGGGAGGTATATTAAAGGTAGGATGACCAAGACTTCCTACCTGTGCTTAGAAAGGAATAAGTTTATATAGATTAGATAGATAGATAGATATTGATAGCTACTGACAGATAGTAGGTAGGTAAGTGGGTAGGTGGTAGGTGGGGTGTAGGTGGGAGGGTAGATTGATTGATATATAGATTACAGATATTGGTAGAATAAGCCATTAAATATACTATCATGTCCTATCATGAAAGTATAGTAAAACAAAAAAAGGCTGTGAAATGTTAATTGCAGATGGATCAGATTCCTTGGGCTACCTTAACAAAGTACTAAATACTGGGTGGCTTTAAACAACAGAAGTTTACTCTTCTATGAATCTGAAAGCTAGAAGTTTGAAATCAAGTTGTCTGTAGGGTTGTGTTTTCCCTGACGCCTCTACTGGTGAATTGTTCATTGTTTTGTCCAGCTTCCAGTGTTGCTCAGTAATCCTTATTATCCCTTGGATTATAGATGCATCACTGGTGTCCTGAGTTGGTCTTATCCTGTGTCTTTGTAACTCCTTTTCTCTGTGTATCTGGTCTGTGCCTAAATTTCTACTTCTTATAAAAGAACACCAGTTACATTAGATGAGGTTTCAACCTAATCACTCATTTTAACTCAATGTTTCTATAGAAAGACCCCATTCTGAGATACTGGAAACTATAACTTTGTCATACCTTTTAGAGAACACATTCCAACTCGTAACAGCAGGGAAAGCGGAGTTGTTAAGTAAGGACTTATCAGTGTCTTCTTCCCAGTGTCTAAAAGAGAAAGTCCTTCACTAGAGTATGTAAATATCCGACTACTTGCTCTACCGAGAGGAAGAGTGATGGGCCAGACTACCCCTGCTGGATGGAAGGAAGCACATTTTAATCATATCTAACGAATTTTTCTCTATTGGTGTACTAAATTACCTGTTAGTTTGTTAATATATTTCAAACCCAGGAAGAGTATGTCTTGCCCAGTGAGTGAAGCTTGCCAATTAAAGTTATAGGCCACCCAAAGCCCTTAAAAATTATAAGAAGGGTTACCATGAGATCCAGCCTTTTGGCAACATTTTAAAAATGCCCAATACTGTACAGTTAATATAGTACAGTTAATACAGTATTAACTATAGGCACAATGTTGTACATCAGATTTTTAACTTACTCATCTTGAGAACAAACTTAATACCCATTGAGCAGCAAAGAATCATTTCTCCAAGCCCCCAACTCCTGACAACCACCAACATACTTTTACTGAAGTTTGTTCAAGCTAGATTATATAAGTGAAGTCGTGCACTTACCTTTCTGTGACTATATTGACTTGGCATAATGTCATTAAGTTCATCCTTGTGGTCATATATGTCATAATTTCCCTCTCTGAAAGGCTGAATAACATTCCATTCTAAGCATATATCACCTTTTTCTTTATCTGTTCATTCCTTAGTGGACATGTAGGTGGTGTCCACATCTTGACTATTGTGAATAGTGCTGCAATGAACATGGCAAAGCTAACAACTCTTTGAGAACCCAAGTTCAATTCTTTTGGATAAATATCCAAAAGGTAGATTGCCTGGTCATATATAATTGTATTTTTAACTTTTTGAGGAAATATCACTTTGCTTTTTATAGTGGTCACACCATTTTTTTCATATTAATACCAACAGTGTATAAAGAATCCAATTTCTTCACACCTTGCCAACACTTCCATTGTGTTTTTTGCTACTCTCCTAGTAGGTGTCACGTGAGGTCTCATTCTGTTTTTGATTTGCACTTACTTGATGATGTTGACGATCTTTTCTTAAACCTGGTGTTAGCCACACAAAGTTTGAATATAGCTGGTGTCAGTAAGGATTGTAATAACTGATTGGTAGATGTGCCTTGGTAAATTGAAAGCTGATAATTTATTTTTGTATGAACATGGATCTTAAGAATTAAATTGTAGTGCCTAATAATGGCTGGAGAAATTGAAGATTCAATGCATGGAACTGTGAGAAAACTCCGGAGTCAAAAAATCTGGTGTAGATGTATTTTTTTCGGTGGTGTGAAGGGTTTAATTGTATACACAAGAAGTATGTTATGTTAGTACCCACTATGTGTCAAGGAATGTATGAGGCATTGAGAAATGAGGAATAAACACAACCCTTCCCATCTCCCATCCCTACCCTCACAGAGATGATTGGAGCAGGGAATGAATAGAAGTGGGCTTCTGCAGGAGAGCATCATTAAAACACAAAATGTCACAGTACATTTTTTGTGGTCTGCCTTGTTTGCATCTGAATATTTTAAACTGATAGAAGTTTTATAAAGGCATTAGTAATCTAGCAAGATGGAAATTATTTCAGAATGCATAAGGCATTAACAAACCATGACTTCCTAGGTAAACATGATGGAAAAACTAAGGCAGTTAACAAAGCAGTGATAGAGAATCAAGCCCAGGTTCTTAGCCTTAAGCATGTTTATTACGTTAAGGAAATTGGGATCAAGAGCAATTTTGGAGGGGGAAAATTTGTTCACATAATCACCTATAATTATGTAACTATAGCTAATACATATGATAAATAGCCACATGATTAGAAAGATTTCAGAACTGGATTGTATTATTTTGGCTGGTTTATTTCACTATTTTTCTCTCCACTGTAAGCTCTGCAGGAGAAGTGTCTCATAACTTAGCGTAGAATAACTGCTAAGATTTTTGCTATCATATCTATACATGAAAAACATGGGAACACCATAAATGTTGTGATTCTGAAAAAATGTGCAAGGAAGGAGGCTGTATCCCTTACCTTCAGATAAATATTAAATACATTAAACTAAAAATGATCTGACTCTCCTAATTGTCATTTCTTTCTCTTTTTCTAAGTTTATTTATTTTGAAAGAATGAATGTTCATGCTTGAGTGAGTAGGGTAGGGCAGAGAGGAGGAGAGAGAATCTGAAGCATGCTCCCTGCTGTTAGTGCAGAGCCTGAAGCAGGACTCGAACCCCCAAACCTGTTAGACCATGACCAGAGCCAAAATCAAGAGTCAGACACTTAACTGACTGAGCCATCTGGGTGCCCCAGTGTCCTTTCTGAAAAAATTAGAATTCAGATCAATTTTGGGGTATCTGGGTGGCTCAGTTGGTTAAGCATCCGACTTGGCTCAGATGATGACCTCATAGTCTGGGTTCGAGTCCAGCATCGGGCTCTGGGCTGACAGCTCAGAGCCTGGAGCCTGCCTCAGATTCTGTGTCTTCTCTCTCTCTGCCCCTCCCCCGCTCGCTCTCAGTCTCTGTCTCTCAAAATAAAATACGAAATACAGAAAAAAGAATTCATATACATTTGGCTGATGAGGAAAAATAGATTCTAATAATTAGTGTAGGCATATTTTTAACACAAATTTTGATTTCTCCTATTTAATATTAAATCATCTGATTCTTGATTCTAGTTTTTAGGGATCAATATAAGGTTGCACATATTTCAGAGAGATTTCATTTGACCTAGGGCTACTGCTTTAAAATGGTGTAATGTTGGGTAAGTCACTTGTGTTCCTAAGACTTAGTTTTCCATGTTTGCAAAATGAGAGGATAGGACTAAATGAAAAGCTCCCTCCTAACCTACATTCTGTCATAACAGTGGTAGAGCTAAAACCCAGAGTTTCTCTTTCTCTTTCATTGTATTGCACTGCTGTAGCATGGGAAGGGATTTTAAAAATATAGTTCAAACTTCCTTGTCATTCAGGAATTCCTTTACAGGATTCTCGAAAGTGATCGTTACAGATTCCACTCACATGTTTCACCAGAGAATGTTGGGCTTTGTAACAGCCCATTGCTTCATATGAGGAGCCCAAACTGGAAGTATGTGCTTCCTTTCTTTGAATTGAAGTCAGCGTCCATAGAACTTCTTTAAACTGGCTTTTGTTCTGCCCTTTGAAACAGCACAGTTAGTCCAATTCATCTTCCACTTGACATCACATTAGATAGGTTTTCTTTTCTACAGAGAAATACCTTCATTTCCCTGAAATGATTATAAATAATGTATATTCTAGACTTTTTGAGAAAACTGGATATATGCTATGTGTGCTCTCCAGCTTTTTGATGTTCCTCTTAAAGCTGTGGTACCCAGGAGAGAATAGAATATGTGGTCCGACCAGCAAAGTAGATGGAAATCATTTTGTTGCTTGCTTCATCTTGACATCAGTTTTATTAATGAAGCACAGAGTACATTCAGCAGCTAGATTATACTGTTTGTTGGATTATTTGAAACTCCGAATCAAAACTTTCTCCAGTCTTACCTGATGATGATAGCTACTGTACACATGTAGTTTTTTTTTTAGCCCCCGAATAAACAAAGCTACATACACTACTACTAAGTTTCTTACTGCTGGCTTTGGTCCATGTTTTCTGCATAACCAGGGAGATATTTTAGAATGTGGATTCTGCTTCCAGCCGTGTTACCTATAAGTCAAACATAATGCCTTCTGAACCTTAATCTAAGGTTAAAAGCAGTGGCCATGACAGAACTACCCATCAGTTGGGAAGATACCACCCTAAGAGGATTTTCAGGATGCATTGTGCTATTGGAAGTAGTTGGAAAGTTGAGCAAAGGTGGGGATTGTTAAAATTAGGGATTCTTGCATTAGCTGATGGAATATTCACACTGGAAATTTGTGAGTGAATATTTACTTCCCCAAATCTTAACAGCAAAAATAAATGGAAAAAAATGTGAGTGGTTTTTAGCTAACAGGAAGTTCAGTGGGAAGACTGGGGTCATTACTCTCAGTATATTAGGTAGCCTTTGAAAATGATAGTGCTAGAAAAAATAAGAAAGCTGGCTGACCATCTGGGACATTTGGGGGACAGTAAATGAAGACTGGGGATTTAGAGGTACTTAAAAGTGAGGTGGCTGATCATTTCTTTTTATCCTTTACAGTTTAAATAATCTGAGATTTTTGAGAGCATGAAGCTCAATCACTGACATTCTATATGAGCAAATTAAAACGTAAGGACTAAATAATTAGGTCAAGGACACTGTTGGGGAGTAAGAATTCCCGTCTCCTTAGAGGGCCCTTCTGGCTGGACTAAGAATCTAATTGACATGAGACAGATTGACAGGAGAAAATAAGATTGAATAGCTTATCTGTGACGAATCCACAAAGGTATGGAAGCTCCAAAGATAGTCAATGAAAATGAGGTATATATGTTGTTCTGAACTAAGGAACATGTGGTGGGAATCTGAGATTTCAGAGAAGAGGGATGTACTTTACAAGGCAATAAGAAGAGATGTTTTCTCTATCATAAAGATCAGTTACTTAGATAAAACTATCTTGGATAATAACCCTTATCCTTAACCCAATTTAGATTTTCCTTTGTAGTTAAGCAAGGGTCAAAAGTTTCTCTTGAGCCTATAGGGTCTTGATTTGCTTGAGCTAAAAATAATTTTCATGCCAGAATAGCTCATCTTGGGGCAGTCTGCCCTCAGCCCCTATGTTCTCCTGATGTTCTATGCACTCCAGCTCCCCATTTCTTGCAAATTGAGGGTGAAGTTCTTTAGCTCAAAGAACCATTGTCTGTTATGATAAAGGTGGAGTCCACTAAGGATAAAGAATCTTTATTATCTTCTCAGGAGTGTAGTGTGGTGAGAAGAGCATAGGTTTGGGAGTCAGGTTGCTAGTTCTACCACTACACAGATGTAGGTCATTGAAGAAAGCTTCTTAACAGGAAACTTCTAGTTCTCTAAAAAAAGGTAGCACTAGCTTTTACAGGTTATGTTGAAGATTATAACAAGCATTTTTTACTTACATTAAACAAAACGTTCCCTGATCTACCTCCACTTAGTCATTATCCATTGGATGAATTTGGGGTTCTGCTGAACCCAGAGTCTCCTTGGGAACATATTTGATGGCAGGCAGGGGTCTGGTTCTCCAGAGAGAACTTGGGAGTATTTTGGCATCAAAATTTTTTCCTCAGTGGCCTAGTTACCTTCACAGCTGATATAGTTTCTGAAAAAGAACCTTGGACCTAAATATAATGGTCTCACTGGATTATTCTTTATAACGCCTTTCATTTAACCCGCAGAAGCTATAACAAAATACTCTTGATCTATTTTCCTTTGCTCTAGTTGCCTCTCCAATGGACGAGTTAGCCCTACCTATGGTTAATTTCTCTGTCCATCAGTGTTACCCTTGTCACTTAAATTGACATAATTTCTTCACTTTAATGTTTTAGTTTGTTGGGGCTTAATTTTCTCAAGCTTTGTGTGTTTTCACGTTCTCAGAAACAGAATTGTAATGCTCTTGAGATATAGACATAGTGTCTATTTCAACTAGAAATACTCCCTATATGTCATCTAGTGCTAAGAAATACCAAGACCGTTTCTAGCAGATGAGTTAGTCACATTTGAACTCTGGGCTCAGTTAAGCTTCCCAGAGCACACATGTAGTAGAATTTTTCTTCGCAGAAAATAAAAAGATGGTTGGTGCTGAATAGAGTTTCCATGGCCAGAGTATGAAACCATGTAGCACAGACATGAGAAACATTTACCTGGTTTTTTATTTTTCATGGATTGATCTGTTACTCTAGTTAAATCTAGTGCTTTCAATGTGAAAACCGTTGTGGATCTTTGAGGAAACCTTAGAGATGTCTAGTGTACACATGTGATGTTAAGAGTCGGATAATTGCTGTTTTTGTTTCAAAAACAACTGCTTATACCTTTTCTTCAGAGTACTAAAGTATATTTACTTAAAAAATGTACATAGTCCGATCTGATAAACAATATACTTAAATATATCTTAGGATTCCAATAACTTTAAATATAGATTTTGACCCTTATTAGGAAAGACATGCATCTCTAGCAATCTTCCTTTTTTACTCTTCTCTACAAGTTGCGTTAATTTATCCAAGGTCACAGTTGATGGTGTTGCAGACAACTTGAGGGGCTGCCAATCACCCATAGTTATCATACATTTGTATAGTTACTGCAGTAAAACGCCTTGCTGAGGGAGTACTATTTTCTAATTGACGCAAATACACTGTTGACTAAAAATGAGCAAGACATAAATTTTGTGCAGTATATTCTATAAAACTATAATGAAGTTTATTCATGTCTATTCTAAAACCTGAAAACCAATAAATGTAATAAATTTGTATATTCACTGTAGAACAGAAGTGTGATGTGATCCTTCTGGAAGTGAAGACACCTATGTAGCATAGCTCGGCTACTTGTGGAAGAATGTCCAAAACATGAAGGTTGAAAAATTGTCTTGTCTGACATGCCTTTATTTGGTTCCAAGTCATGTTGCATATTTGGACCATGATCTTTTTATTCTATTTTCTTCCCCTGGATTTTTTAAATTTTTGTGGTTGTTGAAAGCGCATCACTAAATTTTGAGGGAGCTATTAAGAACTACTTTTCTAAAGACTTCCTTCTAGGGATGTATTGATTTCTTAATCTAGTTTCGATCTGAGTCCAAATTCTTAGGTTGGCAATTGAGTTTTTCCTGGGATTTGTGGTGTTTCCTAACTTTTCCTCCTTTTGGTTATGTCCACAGCTTTTTGGATCACATTTTATTTTTAATTTAAATTTTTACTTTGTTTGCTGGACTACAACCTCAAGTAATTTTGTTAGGGAATGTGTGTGGAAGATTTGAGTATCTAAATGTCTGAATTTCTTCCACTTCTATTCCAATGCCAAAACAAGGAAAATTACACTCTGGAGTGTGACCACCCATGCTGAAAGTCAAATTTTGCCCCATTGGTCAATATGCTTTCTTTCTAAAAGCCTGTCTTCCTTTTTTTTTTTTTTTTTTTTAATGTTTATTTATTTTGAGAGAAAGAGACAGAGCATGAGCAGGGGAGAGGGAGAGGGCAAGGAGGAGACACAGAATATGAAGCAGGTTCCAGGCTCTAGGTTCTGAGCTCTTAGCACAGAGCCCAACACGGGGCTCAAACCCACAAACCATGGGATCATGACTTGAGCTGAAGTCAGACGCTTAACCGACTGAGCAACCCAGGCACCCCAAGCCTGTCTTCCTTTTTAGCCTACTTATGAACACCATGCTGCTTAAAGCTTCCTTAAAGCTCTGCACCATCATTTTTAATAGCTTCTTGTAATCCACTATTGAACTAAGTGATGAGCAATAGTTATTTTAAATTATTTAAAAAAAAACTTTTTCTATAAGAAACATTGCTATAAAGACATGTTTATTATTTATTCAACAATAGTAAATTGTTACATAAAGGTCACTTAAGTACTTTACATATACTAATTTATTAATTCATACAATAATCCAAGGAGTTTGTTACTATACTTATCCCCATTTACAGATGAAGAAACTGACACAGAGATAAAAGGACTTAAACAAAATCAAACAGCTTGTAAATGGCAGAATCAGGATTTGAACTCAATTAGTATGTGATGAGGTTTTTTGGGGTGTGTGTGTGAGGTCCAGAACCTAGGACCAGGAAAGAATTATTGAAGATGTCTTTGGTGTGAAAAGGGGATTTTATTGAAGCATGTTGACAGGACCTATGGGCAGGAAGAGTTGCCCTAGAACCATGAAGAGAGACTGGTTTTATACTATGGAGAGAGATTTTCATATGATAGAGAAGACGCATAGGATCCTGCCTGCAGGCCTGCCTATTCAGCAGGGTTGTTTTCCCTCTAGCAAAGCATTAGCATTAAGATAGTAGGGAGTTTCAGGAGAAATGTTTTACTCTGCCAGCCTCAAGTATGTGTCAATTGGCTGAAGGTGGTTATAAGGAAATTGAATTCTATCTGCCATTTCCCTCTGTCTCTGTTTCCCACCTCACTATGGCAGGGAAATGGAGACTCCCTGCAGGACTATGATATCTATCAGTTAATCATTTGTTTTGTCCCTTTCTTTTGTTTTTGGGCAGCCCAGAATGCATGAGGAATATCACTCATATCCCATGGTGGGGGCAGGGTTTGCAGCCTGGCAGCTTGCCTTATGCTCCCTCATCAGCTTGGTTTAAATCCTTGCTTTTAATCCCACTGCTATTCCTTCTTCACCATAAATCTCTGGGATTGGAATTGAGGGTTCATAAAGAGGACATCTTATTTTTGTTACAGAGGTAACCACTCCTGGCAATAACGTACTAGGCAAATAAGCAGTAGAATATTAGAAGTGAAATAATCCGATGTTTTCAGTTTTATAATGAAACCCTAAAGACTGACCCAAGAGTGGCTCAAAGATATTCTCAGTGCTAAAGGACCCAGCTCTGGGAATTGAAGGAATCCTATCCATTTTCAATGATGTAGTGGAAAATTACATGCTGGGCTAGTGAAACTTGATTTTGTTATCTCTTCTTTGTAGGGAGCTTTTATGTTGTCCTATTCTCTAGAGAAGGAGGGGAAAAATTAGAACAGAACTTGAGGTTAGTTATAGCCTTGAAATTGCACCATATTGAAAATGGCATTCGGACTGCCTCTGCAGAGCTCATGCTTGTATGTGCTGCTCTCAAAGTGTAATTCATAGTTGATACAGTTTTATTTAAAAAAGCTCATGTGTTTAGGGAAGTAGGACCAAAGGCAGGTGAAGGGATGTTAATGTATAAAAGCTAAAGGGCTGTTAAAACAATCTCACAATGATCTGATATTAATACTGAAATGCTATGGTCATTCAAAGAAAATTTATAGCCGAACAGCAGCTGAATTTGCCTTTTTTTTCCTTAAAGGAAAGAAGAAAGTTTTAAAATAGCTATTACTTATTCATTAGTTTCTGCTGCCAGACTTGTGCCTGCCAAAAGAATAAACTTTAAGAAGCTGATGGTACAAAGACTGTGGCAATTTTTTTAAAAAAATTTCTGTATTTCTTTGATAGCAGCCAACTGGTAGCAACAGAAAATTAGTAAGGCTGAAAGATATAGGAGTAGTCATTATATATTGGGCAATGAAATAGCTATTTGGAAGGGTTGGTGTTCAAAAGCTGAGAGAATTAAGATGTCCAGGAAGGTGTTTCCAAGGAAGCAGTCATGACTTAAAATACCATTACCAGTCCTAATGTTTTCCTTAGTTGTTGAGTTGCATTTAATGTATTGGACAAAGTTTTTCTTGGCTGAGATACTCTTTCCAGATGTGTGCACAAGAATATAGACAAGGAAGAATTAGGTGTTCCTGGAAATAGAAAGATGGGGATAAGCCATATTCTGCATTACCAGACTTAGCAAAGTAATGATGCAGGGGAAATGGGCTATTGGTATATATTTCTTTTTGGTGAACTCCTTCGCTTCCATTTCCACTAGTACACGTAGTATACTAATGTCAACTAAAGTAATTGCTAATAGAATCATATTCCCCTAATTGGTGAAATAAACTTCAATGTGTTCTTTGCTTGGGAGAAACAGTTTGAGGAAAATGTTGGGAGACCTGGCCTACGAGATAGCAAGATTTGTCTACTGCAACTTGAGAAGACCATGTGGTATTGGTCTTAAGATTTTCTTTATCTAACATCAAAAGATAATATAATCACTGGGATTGAGTAAATCAGTGAATTGACTGGTGCATATGGAAATTGATAAATAACAAATGATATTCCAAAAGTATGTATATATCCCACACAGAAATCGACACATGACCATATGAGTGTAAAATTGTCAAAGGCAATTAGTAAGTGAAAGAGTTTATTTGGGATCAAAGTATTGCAATTTGGGGTACACTGATTTAGGTGGCATCCAAATGGTGTTCCACTAGGGAGCAAAAGTCAGAGTTTTTCAAAGACCAAAGTAGATACTTGTTGACAAAAGTTGTTGATAAAGAATTTTGAGTGGTATTGGTGGAAGAAAACTAATCATGGCTAACTTAATTGGGTAAAGCTACAACTAAGTTAAAGTTGGTTACTGTAGGAAGTTGCAGGTGTTTGTGCAGAATCCTTGGAGTATTTTGTGGTTTGGCTCATTTAAAAGCTCATGACTCCCTCCAGTGAGGATATGCAGAAGGCCTTCCTCCTCGATGGCCCCCTGACTCTGTTTTAAAACCTCTTGACATACGTGACTTCATTTTATTTCACCTTTCACAATCTAAACTTGGAAAATGGAATTTAGACTAAAACAAACCACTTGATGACTTTAGGGAAGAGTTTCTTAACATTAGAAAAAAGCAATTCAGAGGGGGAAATGTTGGATAACTTTACATTAAAAGTAAAAGTTGCTTTTTACTGAAAGATTTAAAGAAAATCAAAGACAAGCCACAAACTGAGAGATAGGTGATGCATATAATTTATAAGAGATTAGTATTCAGAGTATAAAAAGATCTCTTAGATCTGACTGGTGGCCCCTGAAGTCCCTTTTCTTAGATAATTTAACTAAGAAAACTACTAATGGCAATTCTTCCTCTGTGCCTTTAAGATACAAATGTTTTTAAAAACATTTTGTGTCAGTTGTATGAACTGAAGATGTCTTTCTCAAGGACCTGGGAGCTATCACTTGGAAATGTAATCAAGCGAGATAGCACCTGCCCCCTTCTCCCCTCTCTACAGGAGAGGAAGCACAGGTGGCCTCGTCCAAGAAACAGTTGCAAACTGAAGAATAACAGAATGTGCTAGATACATCCCATAGACTTCCTAAGGTCCTCCAGCACTCTTCCACTAGCTCATGTCAGCATTGAAAAACCCTGTGTTTTGTTTCAGTAGATTGGAGTTCAGACTGCACTTTGGTCTCTATCATTGCAACAGCCTTGAATGAAGTCTCAGCTAAGTTTGTGCAACTTTTGCTTTAATACCTCTAATTAGCAAAATATAAACTTAAAAGGACACATATACAAGCAATAGGACCTTTTGTGCAATCCTGGTGTAAATATAAATTAGCACAATCCTCTTGGGGTACAATTTGGCAGTCTTAATAAAAGTAATACTGTGTCTCTCCTCTGATCTGGCAGCTCCGTTTCTACATGTATACCTGAAGAAAAATTCTACTTTAGGTGACATGGAGATAGGTAGAATAATAATACTTAAAGCAGCTATGTTTGGGGAAAAAAATACCTGGGGATAAGCCTAATTAGCAGTGGAAGAATGAATACAAAGTTACATATAACTATAGAATAGAATTTTACAGAATAGTGCATAAAAGTCACAAATACATAGTTGAACCAAGAAATGAAATTGGAGAAGAATATATACAACATCACATGAATTTAAAAGTTAACATAACAAACATCTTATGTTGCCTAGAGATGTAAACATAGTGCCCTCTGTATCTCTTCTATCTGACTGTCCCTGAGTTTAAATCCTTTTCATGATAAAGTAGTGATCTAGTAAGTAAAACGTTGAGTTCTATGAGCCACTCTGGAAAATGAACCTAAAGAGGGGGTGGTGGTAATCTCTGAATTAGTCAGAAGGACGGGTAATAACCTGGACTTGAGGCTGGTGCCTATATTACAAGGAAGGGGTCAGGGAAACCTCCAATATGAAGCCTATAGAACTTGTTCATCTTGCATAACTGAAACCTTATACCCGTTGTTCAGTAGTGCTCCTTTTTCCTCCTTCCCACCCCTGGTAACCGCCATTCTACACTCATGGTGGGTCTGACTAGTATAGATAATGTACATCAGTGGAATGATAGAATATTTGTTCCTCTGTAACTGGCTTATCTTCCTTAGCACTTAAAGTTCCAAAGTACATTATGCTAAATTCCTGAAAACTATTTTTACTGTATGGGTATAAACATAAATAAATCAGATAAAGGACTCTGGTGTGACCAGAAATTCTCAGGAAAAAAGTAAGAGAAAAAGACAAGGTACTGAATAATATGGAGAATGTGATTGTTTCAGGTTTTTTTTTTTAAAGAACATCTAATAAATATTAATAATAGGTAAATACTTGAGCAAGGAGAAAGTGTGGAAGGACACATTAGATTGTTACTGTTGGGTACTTCAAAATGTGGGTTAGATCAGGGGAGAAGAGGATTAGAATTTTATTTGGTCTTAATGATGTTTCACTGGTTATAATACTGATGTGCTGAGAATTACAAAGTAAAAACCACTACCAATGTTAAATGATACAATGGCTATAAAGCTGTTGGCACTGTGCTTCATAGATTGTTTGCCTACATTCTGTTCTTTGTCCTTTAAAATTGCCGGCTCCTTCCTGGTATCTTCCCATTCCCTACCAGAGCTCTACAAACTTGGGAGGAATGTAAAGGTAGCTCTTGCTTACATGGGGATTAAGGGTCTTTAAACAGCCCAAATATGAAGTTTGAGGTTTGACTCTTGCTCATGGTATGTACGTATATATTGTCAGTTCAAGAATCCACTATGTAAATAATTGCGAGAATGACTATAACCTACATATTCTAAGCCTTGAGAGTACCATAGGGGAGTAAGCTAGGCCCATTTCCTGCCTTTATGGAGGTTACATTCTGGTGGATGTACTAGAAAGGACAGGAGTAGTTTCAGAGACCTTCATGTTACTATCTAAAAGGAAACCTGGGCTAAAAATTTAGGAGTTTTAAAAATAAAACAAAATCATTTAGCAGAGGCCTTTATGCTAAGAAAGAATAAAATGCCCCAACTTAAGAACTTTCCTCTTATTAACTGAGAATGAAGCAGAAGCCCCACTTGATCATACCAAGGAGTTAAGTGCTTGGGTTTAGTTTGGTGAGAATGAGGCTTTCTATGATTGCCAATGAATGGCAACCATCATTAGTCAACTTCAGCACTTAATAGCAGCTTGAAACATCATGAACTATACATATGGGGTTTCTGCTTCAGCTGAACAACAGGCAGTAAAGCATATGTGGTCTCTTTGGGACTCTCAGAACTTGCAAAGGAAGTGAGTTACTTTACAAAATCTCCCCCTTGCAAATGTGCTTCATAGCAAGAACTTCTTCCAGCACCATATTAGAACTTCTGCTTCAGCAGATGTCTAAAGTCCTAAAATAAATTGGTCCCCATTCAATGAGTCTATTAAAAGTCTCTGTGGTCACACATAACAGTAATCTCCACATTACTAGAAACATTTGAGGGAAATCTGGTACAATATGCAAATTTAGAACATGGGGAGATGTTAATCTCAAATATCTGAAGGTACCTTGCTATCTCAGAGGACTTGAGAAAATAGTCTTTTGGGAAGATAAGCAAAACTTTAGTCTAGAGAAAGGATATTTGAGTTTGAGTTGGTCCTATGTATTATATTTAAGAAGGCAAGATGGGAATCCCATCTGCTTTGTAAGTAAACCATTCAGAAAGTATGGAAGCTAGCTGCTCAGATAATATGATTTAAAAATCATTAGAGCCCTGCATTAAATCTTTCCCATTGCCTATTTGCTTCCTTTTTGGTTTCTAGAAGTTCTGGATTGAAAAGAAAAAAATCTGTCAGGAAAAACAGTGAAAGATGTTGAAATGTACAAAGAAAGATTAGTGGGTGTCTTGCCTAGCTCGTTCATCTGAGTTACATTTTTTCCGTTGTTTTGAGTTATTTTACAACTTGAGTTGTAGCAACCTGATAATACTGCAAATGATCCATGTCCATAGAATTGCAGATTTTGTCCAGTGAGATGTAACTATTTTCTCCTTGTGGATAGCCCATTTTGTATTATTTACAAATTTATTTCAGAGATCTTTATTTTCCGTATGTGTTTGCTCCTTGGAGTTCCCTTTGGATTTATCACAGCATCTTATCATTTCCTTCAGTACATGTTTTAATTTTAATTTCAGAGTTACATTAGTTGTCAGTGTACATTTCCATATATTACTCAGTGCTCATCAAAGTAAGTATATTTTTAACTCCCTTCACCTATTTCACCCACACCTCCTCACCATCTACCTTTTCTCTGGTAACTATCAGTTTGTTCTCTACTTAAGAGTCTGTTCTTGGTTTCTCTCTTTGTTTTGTTTTGTTGCTTAAATTTACCATAGGAGTGAAATCATATGGTATTTGTTTTTCTTGGACTGGCTCATTTCACTTAGCTTATACTGTCTAGATCCATTCATATTGTTGCTAATGGCAAGATTCCATTCTTTTTTTTATGGCTGATTAATATTCCTGTTTGTGTGAGACATATTCATTACATTCATCTGTGAATGGACACTTGAGCTACTTACATAATTTGGTTATTGTAAATAATGCTGGAATAAACATAAGGATGTGTATATCTCTTCAAATTAGGGTTTTCATATTCTTGGGGTAAATACCCAGTAATGCAATTACAGGATCATAGGGTAGTTCTGTTAATTTTTTGAAGAACCCCTGTACTGTTTTTCATATTGGCTTCACCAGTTTGTATTTCCACCAGTAGTTCACGGGGTTCCTTTTTCTTCACATCCTCACTGACACTTGGTGTTTCTGGAGTTCTAGATTTAGCTATTCTGTAGGTGGGAGTGACACAGCATGGTGGTTTTGATTTGCTGTTCCCTGATGAGTGATGTTGGCCATCTGCATGTGTCTATTGGACATCTGCATGTTTTCTGCAGAAAAATGTCCATTTATGTCCTCTGCCCATTTTTTTTATTGGATTAATGATTTCTTCTGGTATTGAGTTGTAGAAGTTATTCATATATTTTGGTTATTAACCCCTTAATGGACAAATCACTTGAAAATATTCAGCAGGCTCCCATTTCATTTTATTGTTGATTTCCTTCATTGTGCAAAAGCCTTTGATTTTGGTGTAGTCCCAATATTTAATTTTGGCTTTAGTTTCCCATGCCTGTAGAGACCTATCCATAAATACATTGTTAAGGTCGATGTCCGATGATGTAATTTTGTTGTCATTATTTTGCCAAATCACTTAGCCAACAAATGCTCTGGGAAAAGTACTTTTGAGAAATCCTTCTTCAGAGAGAATTGCTTTGGGAGTGCTAAACCCAGCTTGGTTCTGGAAGGGAAAGTAGAGAAAGTACAAAATGGAAAATAAAAGAAAAGTGAAGGAGCTAAAATAAACATTACCTTTTTGGAATTTGTGTAGGATTGGCCTTAATTAGTGACTGCTCCCAAATGATATGCACAGCTCTTTGGCATTTTTGTGGTCAGAAAAATGTGTGTGCCATTTAACATATACATTAGTATAGGAGCTAAAACCATGCCTAGTCTCATGATGTCTTTTTTCTAGTGCTTCCAGAAGCACTGAAGCCATGCCCAACATTTAGATTAATTTAGGACCAACCTCTGAAAAGGTTACAACCAACACTTAGGCAGGTATGGGTACTTGGAAGTGTGAGGAAGTCTGCTGTGTGGTGGTTTGCAAGCTGGCTGCTGCCAGAGTCCAGCTCCAGCAGGTCCAGGGTTCCCTAAAGGATGAATGGTGTCAGTGAAAGGGAGGATTGAGAGAGCCATGAGATTCTTTCTGATCACCAGGCAGGCATCTCTGCACTGACTGAAACTCAGCTTTATTTATAGTTAAGTGTATGGGGCACAGCACAGAAGTGGCGTTTGCCTTAGACAATGATTTCTAATGACTCATTTCTTTGGTATGTAAAAATTGCCCAGGATATAGATTGGTAGAAGACTCACGCATAATCTCTATCAATAGTGATTGATGTAGGTGACCTAGATGCCTACCATATGGGGAAGGAAGATATCTTTAGCATTCAAATACAAGACAATGTTTTTAGCATAGCATAGGCAAAAGTTTTTTGTGAACAGAGGTCAATAGTCTGTTTTCTTGAGGGGAGGAAAAACAGGTTTTTCAGGAAATGCAGTATTTGCTCCCATATTCACAAAAGAAGAAATTCCTATAATTTCATTCATAGGGTACAATCGGCATATTTTCGGGCCAGAATAAGGGGACACGTCACTCCCGATATCCATCAACAAGGTGCCTTGGGGTTAGGGGTCAGTACTCAGACAAAAATAATGGAGTGTGGGGTAGATATTGATCACCATCTGATGGCAGGAGGCCTTGCAAAACCTGCTTTAACCTCACAAGGAGTATTCTCAACTTAGTGAGTTCAGAAATGGCTCCCAATAGTCTACCTTAAACAGAAAGCAGGGAGAGACCAAAGAAAGAGGCAGATTACCCCCAGATAGGTAGGTGGCAGGCTTAAGAATCAAGAGAACCTAATTAGGAGGTTTGTCTTTGGCAGCTACAAGATGAATAGATGTTAAAAGTTTATGTAGAGGCCCTAACTGGGTTTAGTTACTTTTAGTCCATATGGTTTCCACAAGACCTTACTGTCTCAAAGCTATGTCTTGGAACAGCTCCTACTGGAGGAAGGGTAGGCAGAATGTATATTCCAAGGGCAGGAGAAAGTGTCAAGAGACACTAGTTGTCTTGGGTAAACTAGCAGTCATGTCCTCTCAGTTCTCTTTGTGTCGTGGACATCCTCTAATGGGTGGTGCTACCTTTGATATACTTACAGAATTGATGATTCAAAGTGGAATTGTCTATGCACAGCAAATGAGCCAATTGTAATTACTTGCAATATTAATCTCAAGCATTTTATTGCATACAGATACACAGGGTCACAAACTGAGAAAATAGTTATTAGAAAAAGAAGAGGGGCAATAACATTAATGGCAGTGTGTTGTGGTCCATCAGTCCAGGAGACCAGGTGCTGTCATTTACCTGGATTGATCTGAGGTTGGATGTTAAATGATGGTACAGCTTGGGTTTAGCTTTTCAGATGGGCAGAGCCTCCAGCAGCAAGTGTCATTCAGGACAAAATCTTGCAGCAAGATGGGAAATGCTGTAGATGATTCACTGAAATTCTTCTCAATATGTTTTTTGTCCATTAAGAGGGGGCGAGGTCAACTCTAACCAGACTCTGCAGGCTTGTGTCTAAACTTAAGCTAGATCAGATCAAACTTTTGTTATTTCTGAGTAATTCTAAAAACATTGGGGTGTGGCATGTAAAACATCGCCTTCTTGATAGCTGGTCTGTTGTCACAAATGTTAAAACATCTGTTACAAAGGCTGATGTGTCTCTTAGCCTAAGTGACTCCATTTTGTGGAACAACCATTTTAAGGTGAGTCCTTAAAATTTACAGCACAACACTCCTACAGTGTGGTTGGTGAAAAGGAAGAGATGTGACTTCTCTCAGTTTCTTGAGTATCTGGAAGTTTCCCAGATTCACTGGGCCATCATATATTGTCAACTGGACTGTATACCTAGAACTGCTGGGTTGTGCTGGAGGCTAGGGAATCAAGGGACCCCAGCTCAGGAAGTGCTATTTTGATGAGCACCTAAAGGAGTTTCTCTAGGCTCTGTTCTCATGATCATGCTGAGTCCTTAATAGCCTTCTAGGCCTCCTGCAGATTTCCTGGCCCAAAACAAAATGTACCCTAAAAGACTTCAGTTTTCTAATACTTTACTATGGCCCTGGATTGGGCCAAGAACAAAGAAATATAACTGGAAAGCTATAAAGCCATTTTCATTTGCTGATTTTTCTGGTTTAGAACCAAAAATGTATCTTGTGTTTTTATCTGGGTAAATACAGTTGTCTTCTACACTTCATTGTTAATGTGAATGGAGGTTTCTGCATCACCATAGAACACTTCTGTGTACAATCTTGAATTACCTCTACAAAAGATAATTGCATAGCAGTGATTAGTGCTGGAAGCTTAGCAGAAGCTACCTGGAGAATTAGTGGATTTCCTCAATATCTGGGCACCAACAGCAGAAAGCTGATGCATTGAGCCCCTGGGTGGGGGCCTGTGGACGCAGCTCTAGCAGCTGCAGAGTTGTTGAAGGCCTGATTTGGGTAGTTCTTGAAGAAATGCTCTCCCTCTGTCCCAGCTTCTAGGTTTCCCCTTTAAATTCAGGAGGACACTCCATCAGCATCTTAGTATAGAATCTGACAGAGAAAGGATAAAATTTTGGGCTCTGATTTTTCTGAGAGTCGTTTTCTTTGAAAAATTTTCAAATAATAAGTGTAATATAAAATGTGCTAGCAATTATTCATGTTTATTTAAAATATTCTGAAGGGGTGCCCCAGGTAATACATTTGGTTAAATACCTGATTTCCGCTTAGGTGGTGATATCCTGATTTGTGAGTTAGAGCCGAACATCAGGCTCTGTGCTGATAGCCAGGAGCCTTTTGGGGATTCTCTATCTCTTCTCTGTTCCTCCTATGCTTGTGCCTGTGCACTTTCTCTCTCTCAGAATAAATAAGTAAAAACTTCAAAAATTAAAAAATTCTGGAAAATAATGGAAAAAAAATCGCTGATTAATCCTATTATACAGAAGTAACCAGTAAAAATAATATGTTATTCTAGTCTTTTCCATATGCACACATGCATTTTATTTATGTATTTTTTATAACTGTGTAGTATATTGAATTTTTGCATCCTTTTTCCCCCACTTGAACTGTCATGAGAATTTCACCAGGATGGTAGCTATTGTTCAGAAGTATAGTTTGTGCTGAGTAATATTTAATTTCCTTGAAAACAATTTATTAGGTTGTCAATAAATCTTTCCTTTCCTAAATGATAACCCAATTAACACTTTTAAATAGGGCTTTGATCAAATCTCTGATTGCCTTAGGATAAATGCTTCAGTGGGATTGCTATGTCAAAGCTCAACTGTCTCTTTCATCCTCTTAAAAGGTAGAGCCAAATTCTACTCTCAACAGCGCTGTATGAAAAAGCTTATTTCACTGATACTAACATTATTAAAACCTGGCTGTATGAATATGAGATCAGTATTAAAAGAACCTGAAGTAGGAAGGCAGAGAGGGCCTGGATGAGTTGATTGTCCCTTTTCTCTCTGATAAGGCTCCAGTCCCTGGGAGGAAACCTAAACGTCCTGCTCTTCTTTGTAGCATGTCCCCTGGTGAAGAGCCAACTGATTCTAGAACACATCTGGCAAATGGGAAGCTGTGGGCTCGGGCTGGCTGCCTGTGGATGCCTGAAGCTGCTGGCTCTCTGGCCAGACACCAGGGATTGGGATGAGCACCAGTGTGTCCCTGCACTCCTGCCTAAGTGTGTCTGGGGCCACCTTCCCATTGGTAGCTGCTCTGGTATTCGATGGGCTTCATATCATCATCTTCATACTCCTTGAGGTGTGCTGAGCCTTTAGGAAGGCAGGAAGGGTGAAGAACTCACACTCAAACAGCAGAATTAGCCAGTGGATTTAAGAGGGGTTAGGGCTAATGGGACACATGGTTTTCTGTGTCTCCCTTATAGTTTTTAGATGTGAAACTTGGGCTATGCTTTTGTCACATCCACTTTGATTCTAATGCTTTTGAGACTGAAATTTCATAACTTGGTGCTATATGTATTCAAGAATTGGTAATTGGTGTCACTTCGTTATATTTATTTGGGGCAAATGCCTAAGTAAGCATAAAACCTGGTACAATACTAAGCAGTTAGTCAGAAGAAATCTATGAGAGTCTTGTTTGGCACATTTGATAAGATGTGTTTTTCTTCATTATTTTATTAGGAATTTATTTTATAGGTCACTGTTTTGACAAGCTACTGGTGCATGGTAATTTGCCAGCAAAGTTTACCTTATAATTGAAATGTTCCATACAGAGATTTCTTTTTAAATGTGTGTATGTATGCATCCTTTTAAATAAAAGTTTAGCCTCCATTTTTAAAAAATGTTTTATTTATTTATTGAGAAAGAGAGAAACAGGGTGAGCAGGGGAGGGTCAGAGAGAGACGGAGACACAGAATCTGAAGATAGGCTCGAGGCTCTGAGCTAGCTGCCAGCACAGAGTCTGACGCGGGGTTCGAACCTACAAACTGCGAGATCATGACCTGAGCTGAAGCCAGACGCTCAACCGACTGAGCCACCCAGGGGCCCCAACCTCCATTTCTTAAATTTTCTGAATCACAAGATTAACTTGATGTTCACTTAGGAAGCTTCCTTGATAGTGCACAAATAGAGGTATAATTTATTGATTTGGCAATTTTGCAAACGGTCCACTAAGAAAATGCTGTATGTTTTGTAAATTTGTTGAAACTATTCCCAAACAAAATAGTAGCTTTTGTTTCTCTCCTCTTCTTCTTCCCTTCCTTGTTGTCTTCCAAACCTTTCTCCACTTTGCACCCCCAACAAAATCATGATGTTAGGTCTATTGAATATAAACTAAAGAGGACCAAATAGGTCTGTTCTTTGTTTCTCTTAAATATACTTCAAAGACATTTTCTTAATGAACTTGGAAGTAAAAACTGAAACTTTGTTTTTTGGCTCTAACATAATTGAATTGCTAGTTTCTAACACCTGAAAAATCAGGGATAAAGAATAATGCTTAAGCAAATAAAGCACCAAAGAATATCTGACGGGCTGTATGAATTACCCATGTACAGATAGTTATTTTATAGATGTGACAACCAAGTGCTATTCCTTGGAGAATTTTCACATATAAGAGCAAAGGTTTTTGGGGGTTTTTTTGTTTGTTTTTTTGTTTTACTGCACAAAACCAGTGCCACAGATTTGTTTGACTCTCCTGAATTCTTTGTGTATTTGCATGATGAAGTTGAAATGCTATGCTTTTGAGTGCCGTAAGTGTCTTGGGACTGTCATTAGCAAGCTTAGCTTTATGCATTTAAAACTTAAAGCATTTGTTCTGTACTTGTTCTGGGATGGAAATGCAGTATATACAAAGTGACATTTGTTTGAAAAAATCTACAGTTTTAAATGTGTATATGTTAAGTATAGTTAGAGAAAGGTTTAAAAAGGCACTTACTCCTCACTTAACACAAAAATAATACCTGTTACTCAAAAGCTTGCAGCAGGTTGAGAGATAAGGCATTAATATCCCAAAGGACTCCTCCGAAACAGAAGCTTTAGAGATGGGCTTTCTGTGACAGAATCTAGAAATTGATTTTTTTCCCCCTCTGTAATCCAGACCTAGCAGAGAGAAGATCATGGATCAATTTAGGAGAAGTACTTTTACAGAAAAGCTGGACCTTTTATCAATTAATTACAGGTACATAAATCCACTCTAGTATACATGTTCCTGACAAACATGACTTGTGCAGAAAGGAATTGAATTCCTCAGAGACACATGAGTATATTTTATTCCATATAATAGTGGTTTTAAAAAATAATTATCACTGTTATGTAGCTGTTTTTTTAAAGTTATAATTTATGAAGAGGGATTATAAGACCATTTTCTTTTTTTAGATGTGAAAGAGAAAAAGAACAAGCAGGGAAGAGGCAGAGAGAGGTGTGTGTGTGTGTGTGTGTGTGTGTGTGTGTAATATATATATATATAGGGGGGTGAGAATCGCAAGCAGGCTCTCACCTGTCAGCACTGAGCCCAATGTGGAGCTCGAACC
Organism: Mungos mungo; assembly: GCA_004023785.1. NCBI lineage: Eukaryota > Metazoa > Chordata > Mammalia > Carnivora > Herpestidae > Mungos > Mungos mungo. The sequence goes on from PISW01007754.1 coordinate 28,669, forward strand.
CACAAACCCAGAAATCATGCCCTGAGCCGAAATCGAGTCAGATGCTTAACCAATGGAGCCACCCAAGTGGTCCTATAAGACCTTTCAATACATGATCTAAAGTTGATGAGTTAAAATGGTGGTTAATGAAAGTCTATGATAACCAATCCTTAAGTAACTATGGAGAAGCAGATAGTTGAAGGAAACAATTTAAGCGTGAAGTACTGAGAGCCTTTTGGGAGCCACATTCGAGTGCTGAGTGAGGAAGATCTTGGCTTTACAAGTTCCCTGAGTGAGTCTGCTAATGAGCAATGTTTAAAAATCTCTGCCTTCTGTCACTGGCCGTCACCTTCCTTTGTTTCCCTGCCAGCCAGTGGATGGAAAAATGTGGGTGCTTCTTAGAATTTGGGAAATGAGGAAATAAAACAGGACACATAACTTCAACATGTTTAGAACGTCAAACTATGGCTTTTTCTAACAACATTTAAGAAAAAGCAGGAATTGGGAAAAAATTGTTCAGGAGAGTATTTTTTGTTCTAATACAGCAAGGGCTTAATGTTCTGCATTTTTCTATGAAGGTGTCTGAATGCAGGATATCCATTAAAGTACTGGGAATAAATTCTATTTATGTCTGGAGAAAAATATTCTAAGTGCAATAATTGTGCTCATTAAAAGTAAGAAAGGTATAAAATACATTAAGATTTTCATATTTTAATGTTTGTGTATCAGCTTTGGCAAGATTATGAAGATTCATGCCAATTGGTTAGTTAGTCACACCTCCTTTAAGATCAAACAAAGGTCTTATCTTAGGAAATGACTACAAAGACGGTGAATCTTCCCAGCTTATTTCTCCTCTGCATCTCACCCTCTGGTAATGCCACCTTCCTTTGAGGAACTGGTCAACCCTGTTCAAATTGTTCCAATACTAAATTTGTACCTTCCTCCCCTTAGACCATGAATTCCTAGAATGTGATCTCAGAGCAGCAAGCCACTCTGCTGTCTGAGGAAAGGAGACTAGGGCATAGAGAAGCTAAAGGGAGATGGGAAGCTCTAGTAGTCTTTGCGTCTTTGGATCCAACTGATCTTGAAGCCAACATTACCTGTGTCCTTGGGACTTGAATAGATAAACCATCATGTTTAAGCTGTAGGTTAAATCTTTACAAAGAGAATTCTGATCAATAACCAGTGATGGCTTATTCAATTTGCATAATAAACAATTGAAAAGAAATACCAACCTTAAATTAGAACAAGCTGATGGTAAAGTTTGTGGAAAAAGTCCAATAAATCTCACATGGAAGCTTGCAGTGTTAGAAGAGGGAATAAGTGCTTATTTCAGACCAACGCAGTTCTTTCTATGAACTCTTTGTTGTATGCAGACAAGTTTTGGGACATGTGATTTGACAAATGGACATTTGAATCCATACAATAAATGGGTTCTATTTTATGTGAGTGGCTGGACCAACCAAAGGAACAGAAGGGCAATGACCAACATGTGTTCTTTCAAGTGGATAATAACTGTTTTTTAAAAAGTTGTTTTGGAGAGATTATAATTTATAAATTATAAATTGTTTATTATTAACTTATACATAAATTATTTATATTTATTTTATTTGTTTTTATTTATTATTTAGTGTGAGCAGGGGAGGGGCAAAGAGAAAGAGAGACTGAGAATCTGAAGCAAGCTCTAGGCTCTGAGCTGTCAGCACAGAGCTCAACATGGGGTTTGAACTCAAAAACCATAAAATCAAGCCCTGAGCTAAAATTGGATGCTCAAGGAGCACCTGGGTGGCTCAGTCAGTTAAGCGTCTGGCTTTGGCTCAGGTCATGATCTCACGGTTCATGGGGTCAAGCCCTGTGTCTGTGCTGACAGCTGGTTCAGAGCCTGGAGCCTGCTTCAGATTCTGTGTCTCCCTCTCTCTCTGACCCTCCCCTGCTCACACTGTTTCTGTCTCTCAAAAATAAATAAAAAACATTTAAAAAATTAATAAAAACAATAAAATTGAATGCTCAAATGAGCCACCCAAGAACCTCAAGAACTGTTTAAGTAAATAGACCATGGTCTTGATTTGTTTCATTAGTGGCTTAAAAAACAGGTTGAGACACATCATCTTCACCTCGTTGTCTTATTATAAAAAAGGTTTTTTGTATGGCTAATGTTCAGAAAATATTTTAACTAAAGGGTATAGATTAGATTAATGGTAGAAAATATGGAGTTTTCAAAAAAAGTAATTAATATCTGAGAGCTATTTCTGATATCTTATCAGATGAACTTTTTTATGAATCTTTGCCTAGCAAAGAACCAGCCTGGCAACTCTTCAATTATCCACTCAACCATTCACCAGGCCTGCCCACTGAAGGACTTCTTTTTGCACTTAGTGGTTATGATGGACAGGCTTGACTTTGACAACCCAGGGTAGCCAATTGATCTGACATCCTTTGCCTGACATCAGCCTGAAGAACTCCTTGCTTGCTTCTCCATACTCATGTCTATTTAACAAACCTGTCCTTCCTGCCTTTGTTAAGAGGCTATTTTGATGAGCTCTCTCCTGAGGGTTACTTACCAGGCTGCTGGCCTGAGGATGCCAGCCTATGTGGGTAGTACTGACAGAAATTGGCTGGAGGGAATTGAGTTTGTAATATGTGCAGAGAAACAGTAGGATTTAGAAATGCTCAGCAGACTTGATAACATGGTGGGGTGTTTGGTGGACAGTGGCCTTGAACATCAGGGAAATTGTGTAGGTAGACTCTAGACTACGAGTGGAGGCGTTGGCTGACAGAGAAACTGATTTGGACATTGAAGATTGGTTAATGTGTAACAAGTGCAGGGATATTGAGAGGCTGGTGCAGAGCATGAAGGAAGCCAACTAATAGAAACAGAGAGGTTAGGCAGAGGTAGGTTGTTGGGGTGGTTAGTGTCATTTAATCTATCAACTAATCTCTTGAATATTAACAAGCAATAGCTTGAAGTAATGATCGAAGACTTTCCCATTGTCTAGCAATAATTGAATGATTTGGTTGGCAACTTTACTTTGACATGTTAGTATTTGACATGTTTGGATCACATATTCAGTAGGATAGATAGTATTAAGCAATCCTCTTTAATCTTTTAATTCTAAAATTGTTTTTGGTCCCTGTGGTCAAATACTGTTCACTTCTCTGGTGTAACTTGAGACATTTTCTGGCCAAAATGGATTAGCAAGAACCTGCTTTCTGGGAGCTGTGAAAACTTTAGTGGTGCTATCTAGAAGAAGCTGGTAGATAGACTCCAGTTACGGGTGACTGATATGGGACAGAGAATGCATAGAATACAGTATTTTTCAATTCGTGGGCTTCCAACTACATTAAAATCACCGGTATGTTTCTAAAAATGCATGTTTCTGGGCTTCAATCCAGATAAAACTATATTTGGAGATGGGAGTTTTTCTTAATATCTACAGATAAGTCTAACATTCTAACTGAGAATCTTTAATCTGGAAAATAGATCCACTCTAAATAAAAGACTATTCAAATAATACATGTTACCATTCATATTGATTGTGCTCTCCAACTCAAAGAGAATATTCAGAGCAGAGGCAGATGTAGGTCTAACTGGGTTATGCCACATTCTAAACTAAAAGGTTTTCAGTTTTATCTGATGTATCAAGGACTGATAGAATTCTAAACCTCTTTTCTTTTTAATTTTTAAACATTTATTTATTTCTGAGAGAGAGAGAAAGGGACAGAAGATCTGAAGCAGGCTCTGTGCTGATAGCAGAGCGCCTGATGCAGGGCTCAAATTCACAGTGAGATCATGACCTCAGCTGAAATCAGATGGTTAACCATCTGAGCCACCCAAGTACCTCTCTAAGCCTCTTAGTAGAGAAATCTTGAAACATGTTTTGATCTGGATAGTTCAAGTCTTCCGTGAATGAGTTAGGTTAAATTCTGGCTACATGGGATTAGAAGAGATCTACCGAGTCCCAGTTAAGTGAGCATTCAGTCCTCTGTTGGAGTACCTTCATCGTGCTATTCATCTGCGTTATTATGTTATTGAAAAGTCTAGCTCATAGTTGGGGGGGTTGTATAGAACACAACAGGAAGACAAATAGAGTCACAGAATGGCTCTTCAACAGATAAATAGTGCTGTATGCTTATTCAGCTGTAATACCTCATTTTTTTCTTCCCCTTTTGTCTCTCATATTTTTGACATAATGAAAAACCCTAATGTAAAGCTTCTCTAGTTTAAATCCATTTGTTAGATAAGGAATATGAAGCTGTTTGAGTAACTGAGTAATTGGCCCCAGATCATACAGATAGGCAGTGCTATGGTAAAGAACTTAAAGGTACTTGTAGAAAAGACAATAATGTTGCTGTAAGAAAACAAACCTGTTGTTCAGGTCACTTTTCATGATGGAAACTTTGGGTAGTCAACTGAAACATACGTAATTATAGGATAGGAAGCAACTCTGAATATCAGTCAGAATAATAGAATAGACAAACACTGAACACTAGTGAGAGAAGTGTTGCTCTTTGCCATCATAGAGGAGTCCATGTAGTAGTAATGACTAACAGGTATATAGTGTTTACCATGTGCCAGTGTTCTAAGTGCTTTACACATTTTGTCTACTCATAACAATTTTGAGGTAGATGCTATTATTCTAATTTTATGAGAAACAAAACCAAATACCAATCCTGAATCAGAGAGAAGTGGGTTTTTTTGTTTGTTTGGTTTTAACCAAACCATGATAGATACAGAAGAATCCAATGGGTCTACTAATGAAGACATTTAGCTTCTGGTGAAATTAAGTCCAATTATTCTGAAAGGCAACAAACAAACAAAACCCACTGGAACAAAAACATCCTGAGAATGTTACCTAAGAATAAGACACTGAGAAATGGGCTGGTGAATGTTTCAGATACCTTCAACGAAGAAGAGAAACATGGGCCATAGGATAGAGGAAGGCTCCAAGGCTGTGGAAGGCACAAAGACCCCAGGACTGAGCAATGAGGCAATTGCAAGTCAGTGAAGAATAAACTAAAGCTCAGGGAAGGAATATTTGAGGATCAGAGAAGGATCTTCTCTGAAGGGTGATTAAGGAAGAACTCATTGGCATTAATAGGACTAGAGAACATCTATTTCATGCATCCTAGAGGAAGGCACAGCTTGGAGACCTGGGAAGGGCTGAAACAGTGTGAGCATCCTCTATAATCCTTCAGGGATGCAATTCTGAATTTTTCTTGATAACAATGCTAAACAATTACATTACTAGGTAATGAACAGGTTAAAGTAGAAAGGAAAAAGGGACATTTACCCCTAGAAACTTTACATGTTGAAGATAGTTTTGAGTAGATCTATACTTTTTTTAGTTCCTAAAATTGTTTTCACAACAACACTGCCTTGTGCCTTTCTTGATGTTTCTGGGTTACCCATTATCGGAGGTGAAGTGCAAGCCAATTTAGTGTTTTGTTTTGTTTTGTTTTAAAACATGGCAAAATAAGTATAACCTAGTCAACAATTTTAACTGTCTGGAGGTACATAGCTCAGTGGCATTAGATGTGATCACATTGTTGTACAAACATAACCATCATTTCATCTCCATATACTCTGTCCTTAGAAAATCACTTGACTTCTATTGTATCTATGTTCTTGGACTTAATCCTGTTATCACTTGAAAAGTATCATGATTGTTTTGTTTTTTTTTTAATTTTTAATTTATTTATTTTTTAATATAACACAATTTATTTTTTTAACATATGCAACTATTTTCCATCATTTACCATACAGTAGTTACAATGACACTCCAAACAGAAAAGCAAAGTAAAAAATCAAACCCCCCACTTCTATTTCTCATGATTGTTTTCAAAGTGTTGGATTATTAGGAATAAATCTGCAGTGAACATACGTGTACAAGTCCTTGGACACAGATTTCGTTTCTCTTGGATAACTACCTAACCAAAATTTTTGGGTTATATATTAAGTGTATATTTCACTTTGTAAGAAATTGTCAAAGTATTTTATAAACTGTTGTACAATTCTACATTTTCACCAAAAATGTATGAGAATCCCAGTTGCTCCATTTCCTTGCCACAATTCGGTAGTCAGTTGCATTAATTTTAGCCATTCCAGAGGATAGGTAGTAGCATCTCATCATGATTTCAATTTACATTTCCCCGATGGCCAACAATGTTGAATCATCTTTCATCTACCTACTGGCTGTTTTTACAACTTCTTTGATAAAATGTAAAGTTTCATTATATATTCTGGATATGAACTCTGTGTCAGGTATATACTTATTGCACATATTCCCCCCCAGTTTCTGGATTGTATTTCCATTTTCCTAATTATGTCTTTCAGAGGAGAGAAGATTTTAATATTGGTGAAGTCAAATTTACCAGTTTATTTATGGTTTCATAACTTTGTCTTTTCTGATATTTTTGCCTTCCATTCACAGAAATTTCCTTCTACAAGTTTTATAGTTTCATGTCTTATATTTAGGTCTGTGATCCATTTTGAGATTGTTGATTCTGTTAAAAAATAGTACAAGGTAGGTGTTAAGGTTACAGTGTTTTAAACTTTTTTACCTCTCCCTTCCCCATATGTAGTAGATAGGGCATCAGTCACTGAAAAACTACACGTTTCCCAAAGCTCTAGGGTACTTTGTCAAAAACCAATAGACCGTATGTAGGTGGTTCTCTCTCTGGGCTGTTTTGTTTCATTGATATAAATGTTAATTGGAACAATCCAATATTGACTTGATTACTGTAGCTTTGTAGTAAGTTTTGAAATCAGATCGTATAGAACTTAAACTTCTATAGTTTTTTTCTTTAAGGTTTTAAATATCAATATCCTGACATCCATTGAGCCATTGAATCAATAAATATGGTCTATCTCCTGACTTATTCTTCATTAACTTTGAACAGTATTTTGTGGTTTTCATTAGAGTTCTTGTACATATTTTGTTAATGTATCTCTAATCATTTCATGCTTTATTGATATTATTATAGAAGGCATCAAAAATTATTCCTCTCTTTTCATTGCTACCATATGGAAACATAATAGATTTTGGATTATTGACATTAAATTCATTCTTACTAAACTCTTATATTCTAGTGAGGTTTTTGCACAAGTTTTAATTTTTTTTAGGGTTTTCTACATATATGACCATGTCATCTGCAAAACTGTTAGATTTTTTTAAAATTTACAATCTGACTTGTTTATTGGTTTGGTTATTTACTTACCTAATGCTTTATTACACTGGCTAGACCTAAAACACAATGTTAAATAGAAATAGTAAGAGTGCACATCCTTGATTGAATTGTAAGAAAAGCATTTCAGTTTTTTTTTTTAAATGTTGCTTATGTATTTGGGATATTAACCACATACCGGATGTATCCTTTGCAGATAGCTTCTCTCATTTAGTAGATTGCCTTTTTATTGTTGATGGTTTGTTTCCTTTGGTGTGATACAGTCCCTATAGTTTACTTCTGCTTTTGTTTCCTTCACCTTAGAAGACAAACTGAGAAAAAGGTTGATATGGCCAATTTCAGAGAAAATTATTTCCTGTATTCTCTTCTAGAACTTTTAGGGTTTCAGGTCTCTCATTTAGGTTCTTAAACCATTTTGAGAATGTTGAGAATGTTTTTGTGTTTGGTGTGAGAGACTGCCCTTTTCCCATTTTATGTTCTTGCCTCCTTTGTCAAAGATTAATTGCCCATATACGCATGGATTTATTTCTGAGCTCTCAATTTTGTTGCATTGATCGATGTGTCTATGTCTGTGCCAGTACCACACTGTTGGGATTACTCCAGCTTTTTTTTTTTAAATCTTACTCAAGATAGCTTTCACTCTTTGAGGTCTTCTGTAGTGCCATACAAATTTTAATATGCTAGTTTTATGAAAATTTCTTGTTGGTAGGTAGTGCATTGATTCTGTAGATTGCTTTGGGAAATAGGGACATTTTAAGTCTTTTTTTCTTTTTTGTAGATGGCTTTTATTGGAATGAATGTTTTTATCAGCTCTTTGAAATAGTTTTTTTTCTATCACGGATAGTACATTTTATCAATCTTTTTTATTGCAGTGATTGAGATTAACAGTTTTCCATCCAACGAAGTTATTAAGATGGTAAATGATATCAGACAATTTTTAAGGCGGGGCACAAATGAGCAAGGGGCACACAGAGAATACCAGGGTGGGAAGGTGGTGAGAGGGGGAGAAAGAAAGAAGTGGGCTTTACTGGGAGGGGGTCACAAGCTTACCAGTCATGAAATCATGACCTGAGCTGAAGTTAGATGCTTAACAACTGAGGCACCCAAATGCCCCACCTTACTATATTTTTAAATGTTAAACCCCCCTCCTAAGTCTGATAATCCCTACTTGCTCATGATATACTATCCTTTGATATGCTGTTTCACTGTATTTGTTAATTTAGGAATTTTTCATCTATATTCATGAGAGTTATATATGTTTTTAGAGTAATGCTGCTCACAAAAAATAAGTTGGGAGGTGTTCCTTCATTCTGTGTATTTTCTAAGATTTTCTGTTTGGTAGAATTGACCAGTACAGTGACCTGATCTGGTGTTAAACTCTTTTTTTTTCTTTTTGGAGAGGAGGAAGGTTTTTAATTAGGAATTCAATTAAAGTTTTCTACGTCTGGTTCAGTTTTGCTAATTGATGCTTTTGAAAAATTTACATTTTATCTAAATTGCTGAATTTATCTGCATGATATTTTAAATGATATTCTTCTAATATCTTCTTAATATCTGGATGATCTGTAATCTCACTTTAAGTAGTGATATTGGTAATTTGTCTTTTCATTATTTTCTCAGGTTGGCTAAAAATTTATCATTTTTTTCAATCTTTCCTAAAGCCTAGCTTTTGATTTAATTAATTTACAAAGTTTTTCTGTTTTCTAGTTTATTGATTTCTGTGCTCTATTTCATTTATTCTACTTAGTTGGAATATAATACCCTTTGGTTTCTCTTCCTTACTAGGTGGAATAGGTGGAAGATTGTAGTTTTGATTTTAGACTGTTCCTAACATAAGTTGTTTTGTTTTTGTTTTTGTTTTATAAATCCTAAGTGGGCTTTGTGCTGACAGCAGCAAGCCCAATGTGGGACCTGAACTTACAAACCATGAGATCAGGACCTGAGCCGAAGTGTCAGATGCTCAACTGACTGAGCCACCCAGCTGCCCCCTAACATAAATATTTAAAGCCAGAATTTCCTTGTAAATGCTGACTTAGATGCATCCTATTAATTTGATACGTTTTTTATTTTAATTCAGTTCAAACTATGGTCTCTTTCTGTTTTGAGTTACATTCTAACTCAAAAGGTTATTTAAACCTTAATTTCTAAATATTTTTGAATTTCCTAGATACCATTATAATGATTTCTAATTCAACACTATTGTAAACAGAACATTTCACATAGTTTTCTTCCCTTTAAATTTCTTGAAACTTGTTTCATGTCCCAGAATATTTTAGTGTGTGTTTTGTGTACTTTCCATTGTTTTTGAGTCAAGTGTCCTGTAATCATGATTTACATCATCGTTCGTAACAATGTTCATATTTTATTATTCTGTGCTGACTTCCTGTCCAGTTGTTCTATTGATGGCTAAGAGTTGTTGAATCTTCAACTCTAATTATAGATGGTCACTTTCTCCTTGAAGTTCTGTCAATTTTGATTCATTTATTTTGAAATTCTTGCATTGAGTATATGATGTTTTGAGAATTATTAAGGCTTTTTGTTGAACTGTCCAACTTTACACAGCATCATATTTCTTTAGAGTCCAATTTTTCTGAGATGGCTATTCCAGCTTTCATATGATTAATTTTTACATTAAACAAAGTTTTTCATCTCTTTACTTTTAAACTTTGTATGTCATATTTAAAGTGGGTTTCTTGTAGACCATTTATAATTAGGTCTTTTTTCTAATCAAGCCTGACAATGCCTCTTAAATGGAAGGTTTAGAATATTTATAGTTCATAAACGTTTATATCTATGGTTAGGCTTAAATCTACTGCACATGCTGTTTATTTACTGCTTGCCTCATTTGTTCTTGGTCCTTTTCTTCTATGCTGTCATCTTTTGTATTAATGAAGTATTTTTCCAAATTCTACTCTAATTCCACTATTGGATTATTAACAAGGTCTCTCTCTCACTCTTTTTAGTGGTTGCCATAGGTTTACAATATTTCAGTAACCTTTTCATAGGTTGATGTATAACAATCTTGCAAAAGTATTTTTTCCTTTCGTCCATCCCATCTTTTATACTATCGCCATAAATTTTACTGCTACATGCTTTGAAAATTCTACAGTACATTATAAATTTTACTTTAAATGCTTAATTCTCTCCTAAAGAAATTAGGATGTGATAACATAATTGATAGTTAACAAACATAACATCATTTATTATTTTTGGTTGTCTTTCTTTTTTTCTCTTTAAAATTTTTTTATTTTCCAACAGAGAATGTAGGGGAGGGAGGGGCAGAGAGAGAGGGAGAGGGAGAGCAAATCCCAAGCAGTCTCTGCCATGCAGGGCTAGAATTAAGGAACTGTGGGGTCATGACCTGAGCTGAAATCAAGAGTCAGATGCTTAGCCACTGAGGTGCCTGTCTTTTTTGTCTTTCCAGAGAAAGTCCTTTACTACTTTAGGTACTGAATGTATGCTGCTGAAAGCCTTTCTCATGTCTTGTCTGGAAGTCTTGATTTTTTTTTTTTTTGCATTCATTTAAAATAAATATGTTTTTGTTGTTGAACATGGTAATCTAAGTGTATGATTGCTCTTTTTTTCCTTTGACCCCTTAACAATATTTCATTATTTTCTTGCTGGAATGTTTTTTGAAATGTGCTATTTCTTTATTATTATGTATTCCACCCTATGTGCTTTTATAGTTCTTCTCTTTATCATTAGTTTTCATCAATTTGATTATTATATGCTTTAGTATTGTTTCTTTTGCATGTTTATTTTTAAGAGAGAGCACAGCCTCGTGTGCATGATTGAGGGTAGGGGCAAAAGGAGATGGGTCCAGGCTATTTGCAGCGGGCTCTGTGCTGACAGCAGATACCTGATGTAGGGCTTGAACTCTGGAACTGCAAAATCATCACCTGAGCTCAAGTCCCGCACTTAAGCAACTCAGCCACCTAGGTGCTCCTTGGATTGTTTCTTCTGAATCTTACCTGAGTTTTACTAAGATTCTTGAGTATGTGAATTTATAGTTCTCATCAAATTTAGAAAAATTTGACGACTGAAAAGTCATTTTCCGCATTTTTCCTTTCTGTGGCTCCAGTTACATGCATATATATTACTTTGCTTGATAAATTTTCACAGGTCATTGAGGTTCAGTTATTTTTTCAGTCATTTCCTTTGGCTCCTTTAGGATAATTTCTATTGCTATATTTTCAAGTTTACTAATATTTTCTTCTGCAATAGTCAGTCTATTGTTAGCCAGATCTAATACAATGTTTGTTTCAAGTATTAAAATTTTAATTTAGAGAAGTTCAATTTGGGTATTTTGCATATCTTCCATTGCTTTTCTTACCATGTCAGTTTTCTTCTAAATCAAAGGTCATCTTTGTGTCAGATACCCCCATGGTACTTTATGTTTCCCTTTCTATAATATCCAACACTATTTAAATTACTCTATTTAAAACCTTGTCTTTATTGATTGTTAGGGTCATGAGGACAGTGACCAAGTCTGTCTTGTTCTTAAATATCCTCAGAATTTGGCAGTGTCCAAGACAGATTAAATTCAGTAAATATTCATTGAAAGAATTAGTGAATGAATGGCTTTAAAGACATTTTATTTTCTACTCCTCAAATCCTAACCCCAGGGTCACATGGAAACTTCAGCTATGACATAAAGCTGCTTGAAGGTCTGAGAAATAAGGTCCAAGGATGAATGAATGATTAAAAGATGAGAATGAGACACTGTGTTAATATTTAGAACAGAAATGGTTACTGTTAGGGGGCAAGTTAGGAGAATGGGGCTACAAAGGAGAGGCAAGTTTTTATTTTTAGAAAAAAACTGTAATCCAGCATTGTGGGAGCATAGAGAAAAGGAAGAGAGAGAAGACAGGATGCAACACTTGTATAGGTTGGAGTTTGACTGGAAAACAAGCCAAGAGATGTTGTAAGAACAAAGATGGCTAATCCAGATTTTTAAGAATTTAGTTTGTTGTAATATAAATCCCATCTCACACAGAAGAGACTTGGCTAAGTGATGTGTGCACAGACTATGTGCACCTGAGAAAGGATCTGAAAAATTAATAGTAATCAGTTGAAGGAACAGAATCTCATGTCTAGAAAGTGTAACTGGGATTAGGTATAAAATACATAAGACAGCAAGATCATTCATACAATACACTAGTTCAGTGAGAGTTGAGAACAGAGGTAACAAGAAGATAAACCCTTCCTGCTCTCCTAGGAGTTTGCAAAAATATTGGGGCATCATAAGGCTGTGGCACAAACCCTAAGGTTTATATTACTACACTCTTACCTTGATTTTAAGAGACCTGGTAACTTCAGGCAACATTTGAGTAAAAAATAGTGGGTTAATACTAAGTGAGATTGTATTACATGTCAGGTGACTGACTTTACAAATAGGTTATATAATCCTCTTAAAACCCCTATGAGGCATATGCTGTTAAAATCTAATGTTAGTAATGAAGGAATAGACTTTAGGGAGGCTGTCACTTATTTAAGGTCACACAGCTTGATAAGAGGATGCTAGTAGAGACTATTCTGGCAGGTGAAAAAAAGGCAGGTGGTTGAAGTAGTAGAAAAGCAGCAAAATGCAAAACTACAATCCTTTTCTCTGGCAAGGTCTACTGAAGGGAATACTCTGACAAGCCAAATTTCTACTTCTCAAATGCATTCACGGAAAATTCCCAAGGTTGCTATTATTTGATTTGCACCTGCCTTGCCCCCAGATGCAGCCATCTTGGTGAGACAGATGATATGGTAGCTAAGAGTACAGGCACTAGAGCCAGGGAGTCCTAGATTTGAATCTTGGCTCTGTCACTTAGGGATGCACAACCTTGTCGCAGCCATTCAACTTGTGAGCCTGTTTCCTCATCTGTAAAATGGAGGACATTAATACTTGGCGGCTGTTCTTGTCAAGATTAAACAAGACTTTGAGTATAAAGAGTTGAGCATTGTGACTAGTGCATAATCAGCCCTGAATTTATAGCTGTGGTTATCTCCTGCTACATTCTGACTTGATAGATGGATTAAGGAAGATTGAGAGGAGAACAGCACTTACTCAGCCCCTACAGTGAGTCAAGCATCCTTTTAGACAATTGGTGTACATTGTTTGATACTCAAGCCCTGTCCTATGTTCTCTATAAAATATGTTTTGCAATAGACAGATTGAGGCCAAGGAGGAAAAGTAAGATATCCAAACTGACTTGTCCCTATGAGATTAGCTATTAACCCAATTTTCAGATGAGAAAATTGAGGCTGAGAGAAGTGAAATGTATTCAACAAAGATGGGTTTAATGTATATTTGTATTAGATGTTCTCTAATTCTATCCCACTATTACATGTTGGTTTCCTTAGGCTATGTCCACATGTAGGGCAGGAATAAATCTGAGCACCTTTGGAAGATTAGTGGGTGGCTTGAAGGGAGGTATATTTGCCTGAGACATTTGACATGAAGGTTTTGTGTCTCAAAGAAAAGGGAGTTCAAAGGAGACTTCTTAGGAGAAAATCTTACAAAGAAAAAGATGTTTGTTCTCAAGTCTAGCCCAGGTAGGATCCCCAGGGACAGACCACCTGTGAGAACAAAGGTCCTTGAGTTCCCAGCTGACCAGGCACAACTCTAGATTGAGGAGATGGATCTACTTTTACATCTATGTGTGGAGCAGATGTAGGTGAAATGTAGATGGAAAGGTGACTGAAGGGAGTACAGGCTTTAAACTTACATGAACAGAATATCATTGTTTTGGAGATCGTTGCCAGCATTAGTGCTATATGATACTTCCTGGGTTTGTGGGCCCTGAGCTTCAGTGGGAGAAGGGCAGGAACTTGGTGAGATTGGAAGAAATCTTGTTTGCCATGCTACAAGGGGCCAGCTCCAGATAGAGTGCTTAAGTGTGTGAGAGGGTAGCTTGGTTGCTGTAGTGGGCATTGTGGTTGATGCCCTGATAGTATTTGTACCCCTTGGTAATGAGATTTGAAGAATTATCCTTAGTCTAGTGGAAGGCTTGATGGATATAAAGTATTTTTTCCTTTTATCAAAGATTGGTTCAGAAAATGATATCTAACTTGATGAGATGCAAGAAAACCTATGCCAAGTTTTGGGGGAACGTTTTTTCTTCATAGGGCCTCATGAGAAATTAGTCTCTTTTGCTCATAAATAAGGAACCTATAGCCTCAACCCGTTACTGGTTTACAACTACAAGAAAAACCAGATATAAGATGAAGCTGTGCATGGAAACAGAGAAATAGAAAGCATACAGGTCTTGGATAATGAGGTCACATTAACTGGTCTTAAACCTGTTCTACTTCTGTAGTGATTTTTTTTTTTTAAATTTTGTAAGCTAATGTTAGTTGAATTTTTATTTCAGCTAAAATCATCCTAATTTGGGTAATAAAATCAGACAAAAATTTTCCAGTTCTGTTCTTGCCATTTAGGTATCAGTCAGCTTGTGGTCAACACATGGACATAGGAATATAAAAAAGAGCTAAAGTATTTCTACTAAATTAGTAAAGGGTTGAGCTTGGAACAAATTAGGGAGATGAGATGGAAATATAAAAGGAAGTTTATGCTTGAAATTAAGACTGAACGCTGAGGGAATGATGATTGATCAAATTGTTCACCTGGTAAATTTTGAGATGTTGTTACTCACTAAAAATGAGGGATGGGATTCAGAGGATTTAAGGAGGATGGTAAATGTTTTAACAGCTGCTATTTGGGAGGGGAAAGGAATCCATTTCTCAGAAGCACTGAGGGCCCAGCTGAGGTTGGAGATCATAAATTTGTAATGGAGATAATCAGTTTGTTTATGAAGCTCTCTCCAGAAGAGCTGTGTAAGCAAGAAGTAAGAAGGACAGTGAAAGGACAATGGGGATAATCCAAATTGGGGATTGAAAGAGCAGGTGCAGTTCTAGAACTAGGGCCAAGAGAATTGGCAGTTCCAAAAATAAAGTAAGCATTATCATTCTTTTAAAAATAAGTGACATTCCTCAGCATTTTAACTTTTAACAAAGCTTTGGAAAGTCAAATCTCACATGATAGAGTGATATAGTGAGGCAGGTTATTAATCCTAGTTTATTGATGAGGACTTGGTGATCAAATTCACTCATTCATTCATCTTACTCATTTTTTGAAACTCCTTACAGAATGTTTGGTGTATGCCAGATTTGACTTTATGTACTAAAAATTCAGACATGGAGAGTATAGAACCTGACTTCAAAATGTTCACTCTTTGCTGGTAATACAGACAATGTGGTTTAAAAGTAAACACAGTTCACTACAGAAGAAGCCATAACTGGATCTATGGAAACATAAAGAAGGTCTTCACACAGACTATGAAGTTAGAGAAGTTGCCCAGGCAGGGTAAGATGTAAGTGAGTTTTGAAGAGTGTGCATTAGCTGGGTAAACGAACAGAGAAAAGTTTCTGTCTGAAGGAGCAGCAGGTATAAAATTATGCACTTGTAAAAGAGAAGAATGCATTCTCAGAACCGTAGCAGTTTTGTATAACTAGAGGCACAGCGCAAAATGATACAGAAACAACATGGAAGTGACTGGGAAGTGATGATTGTTTTCACATTGCCTTCATGTTGCCTCCATGACACCATAGTCAATACCTTAACGGAATCCTCAATTTGGTTGTCTCTGAGAGAAGTTACACTGGCGTAACACAAGAATGGAGGAAAAGATCAACTTTTGTGAATACTGATATTATAAATGAAAACATATTACTGTTATTAACCCATCTGATCATTCAGGACCTTCAGTCTTGTAAGATCATCTTGGGACTTTGAGGAACTCTTTTCATAACAGCTTGTGGGCTATAATACCCCAGAGACTTTGTGTTCTTGATCCAGCATCTTTGTGTCTCCTCTCAAATTCACTTGAAGGGGTTTCAGTGTAGTCTAAGTTGGAACATTAGGGTGCCATTGTTTGTGCCCCAGGTGCCTTCTCCTGCTGTCTTCAGAGTCACTGGTTTTTGTTTTTGTTTTCTGTATATACTGGGAGTCAGAGTCTCCATACAAAGATCATTACGTTCTCTGCTCTATGTCTTACTTTGTTATCTGGTCCCTGAGCAGCATCCCAGGTATAGTTCTCCAGTCTCTAATCCTGAGCCCTCATCTCCTTGATGTTTCAAACAATTTTCAAGGACTGCACAGAGCAGCAACTCCCTTTTCAGCTCTACCCTAATTTTTCAAATTAGAAACAGCCCCAAACAAAGATCTTGTAAGCAGATCATTGCATGGACTCAGATGTCAGAGGGGTCTTTAAGTCTCCATTAGTTTTACATCAAGTCAGGTTATATTTGGTTCCACTGAGACATCTGGTACATTTCCTTTTCCTTTTTCATCTCCAAGTACTACCCCTACATGTTTTCACCCATCCACACTCTTCCACTTTGGTTTTATCCTTTGATACTGAGAGAGATGATTCTCTGAGGGGACGTGCCTTCTCCACTGTAGATTGCCAGTAAGAGGAGGAGTGTTGCTTGTAGCAGTCTCTTCCAAAGCCTCTTGGAACTGCTCTGTAAAGATGTTCTTGGTATCTTTTGCTCCATGGTAAAAGCTGGTAAGAATCTGTATCTGGTTTTCTAATATGTTCTTGTTACTTTATCCTCCATAGTGTTTTATTACACTCTTCGCTTCTACCCACCCTCAGTTTATAGATAATGGAGACTAAAAGGGTTCCTTGGGGGTCAGAAGCAGGTATAATGTGGGTCTCCTGACCCCCGTACAAGTGTAGTTCCAATGCATAAGAATCAGGTGAGGTGGATAAAGTTGGACTTGCCTGATAGTACCATTAAGATATTTGTAAATTAATTACACAAATTAGAAAAGAGAAACTGAGACTCTTGTGAATTCATATAGCCAGTTAGCAACAGAACCATTTTGGTTTTTATTCACAGTTCCCTTTGACCTAGTGAAAATTAGAGAAACTTTGACTTTAAACTTACAGCCTGAGGTCCACACTAGCTACATGTGTTGAGACAGATACATGATAGGCAACCCCATTTATTTTTTGGACCAGTGTATTTCCTGAAATCCAGAGCTGTTCCTATGAAATTGTTGAAAGAAAAATGAACTGTTAATTTATCCTCAAGCCTCAAAAAAATGCCATTGGAGAAAACCTTAATGAAAAACCATCAACTTGGCAGGAGGATATTTTATTTTTGAGAGCTCACCTATCTGTGCTGAAAGAACTTTTAGGCTGTAGACAGTGCAGATATTTAAAGTTAATCATCCCCATTTTCTTGCCAAAGCTGAGAAGTTTTTTCTGATTAGGTCTGGCCATATCCTCTATAACAGGATGATTGACATGCCTACTTATAAATAAGAATTTTTATAGTTTTTCATTTTCAAGGAAAATTAGATCTGTTCTTCATGATATGGGAATATGTGAACATATCTACCAGCTCCCCATGTAGTTGTAAAATACAACCAGTAAACATATCCTGCAAATTTAATCCTTTCTAATAGGAAGGAGAATCTTTGACTTTATGCAAACAGTGTTTTATAATAGAAGTGACCTTTTCCCTATGCTGCTAGCTACATATGTAACCTTGGGTAAACTTGAGGCTCTTGGTCCTTTAATTTCTGTTTTTGGAAACTAGGTAATCTCTGAAATTCCTTCCAGCTTCAGGACATTAAGTCCCTTGCTTTTCTGTGATGTCACCTGACTGTAAACTGAGACTAGAGTATCTGTCTTGTCTAGTTAGGGAATGCATACCTGCTGTAAAGAATAAATAAGGCAATGGGAACAAAAGCAAACAGCAACTGCTGGAACTACACCAAAATAAAAGTCATATCTCTGTGAAGGAAACCAGCACAGTGAAAAGGTGCTACGGAATGGGTGAATATATTTGTAAATGATGTATCTGATAAGGGATTAATACCAAAAACATAAAAAAACGTACACAACTCAATACCATAAGAATAATATGATTTAAAAAAAATAGGCAGAGGACCAACATAGACATTTAGCCAAAGAAGGCCTAGAGATGGCCAGCAGACATATGAAAAGACATTCACCATCACTAATCATGAGGGAAATGCAAATCAAAAACAAAATAAGATAGCACCTCACACCTGT
This sequence comes from Mungos mungo, assembly GCA_004023785.1. Classification (NCBI taxonomy): domain Eukaryota; kingdom Metazoa; phylum Chordata; class Mammalia; order Carnivora; family Herpestidae; genus Mungos; species Mungos mungo. Next base: position 46,911 of record PISW01007754.1, read on the forward strand.
CAGAATGGCTAGATTAAAAAAAGACAAGAAATAACATGTTGGCAAGGATTTAGAGAACAAAGGAACCCTTGTGCACTGTTGGTGGAAATGTAAATTTTTCCAACAACTGTGGAAAACAATATAAAGGAATCTCTAAACAAACAAAACAAAACAAAAACTATCATATTATCCACTAAATCTACTACTGGGTATTTACCCACCCCAAAAGAAACAGAAAGCACTAATTCAAAAAGATTCATGCACCACTATATTTATTGCAGCACTAGTTACAATAGCCAAGAAATGAAAACAACTCATGTATTCATCAACAGATGAATGGATAAAGAAGATGTGGTGTATATATATATATTTATCAGCCACAAAAAAGAGTGAGATCTTGCCATTTGCCACAACATGGATGGACCTAATGGGTATAATGTTAAGTGAAATAAGTCAGAAAAAGGGAATCCCAAGCAGGCTGCTCCTCCCTCTCCTTAGAGTCTTAAGTACAGAAACCGACATGTGGTTGCCAAAATGTGGATAGACGAAATAAAGGGGATTAAGAAGTACACAGTTCCAGTTACAAAATAAGCAAGTCAAAGAGAGGAAAAGTAGAGCATAGAGAATGTTTGGTGACAGATGATTACTAAACTTCTCATGGTGAACACTGAATAATGTATAGAATTGAATGATGTTGTATACCTGAAACCAATATAACACTGTTACTTATCTCATTTCTTTTTTATTTAAGTATAATTAACAGGAAAGTTCTTTGAAAACTAAAAATCATGAAGGAAAGGATAGGCATAATTATTATGTAAGTCCAGACTATTTTTTTTTCCTAAGTAGTATCTAGCTGCTTAAGTAACAGATTTCTTCTAAGAAGACTTTATATAAGATGTTATTTTCCTTTCCTGTTTAGGAAGGAAAAGGACTAGAAGGGATTGAATTCTGCATAGTTTATAAAACTCTGAATTTTTATTTTACAAAATGATTCCAATTACAGAATGTACAGGAAAAAATGTTATATCATACCCATGGGGTCAGTGGATTCCATCCAGCAGGACTCAGCTGGTAGAACTGTAGTCATAAAAAACCAACTGTAGCCTGGGCTTCCAAAAGAAACAAGCAGTTGTGTACAGAGAGGCCCAGTGCATGTGTGAGAAAACAAAGGCTAATAAAATCTACAGTAAAGGACCCATAGAAATCATTTGGTCAAGGGATCATAAAATAAAATACATCTGGTGTTGAGCAGGTTATGTCAGTAAAATGGGACACTGAGGACTGTGTTGTAGTAATGGGGACAGCTACAACTCACCTCCAACTGATAGATTCCTTACTGGGAATGTGGGACCAATGTTGATGATACTTGAAGAAAAACTGAAAAAAGGGACTTTTTAGGGTAAACTTCTTTAAAAAATGTTGATTTCTTTTTTGAGAGAGAGATCATGAATGAGAGGTACAGGGGATTGGGGGGGACAGAGGATCTGAAGTAGGCTCTGCCCTTAAAACAGAGAGTCCGATGTGGGGCTTGAACTAATGAGCCATGAGATCATGATCTGAGCTGATAACAGGCACTCAACTGACTGAGCCACCTGGGTGCCCCTTTAGGGTAAAGTTTTCTAAACTTTGTAGACTATACTTCAAATGAGGGCAGGATCCTAGTGTATGAATTACTGATTTGGGGTCTCTGGTCTACATCAAACCTTATCATTTAAAATAACTTTTTATTCTGTTATCTATCAAATAACTATTGAGTACTTAACAGTTTAGAAACTTTCATAGCTCTAGGGATACAAAGTGGAGTAGATCCTAGTTCTCAGGGAATTAGTCATACAAGGGACGGTAGTCATGTAATATGGGAGTTATTATAATAGAAGCGTGTCCAATGTAACATGAAAGAAGATCTGTGAATATAATCTGTTGTATTAAGTGTCCTGTATCTTGTTACCAGTTTTTAACTTTTTTTTTAATTGTTGATAGTATTTTAAGTAAGCACTGTGTCCAACATGAGGCTTGAACTCATGACACTGAGATCAAGAGTTACATGCTCTACCTATCGAACCAGCCAGGTGTCCCTTTTCTCACAGGTTATATATTGTGTATGTATGACTTTGCTAATACTTAGGCCAGTGATACAAAATTGAAACAAGTCTGAGAAACATTCCTAAGACAGGATTATTTTTAAATGAAAAAAAACTTTCTTCTGGGGGAGAGGGAGATTTTATCTATGGAAAAATAATGTAGGAAAAGAACTCTGGAGTACCAGTTGTTACAAATTTAGGGACAGATTTGATCAAATCAAAGAAATTAATACTTGAGAAATGGTTCACAACATAAAAGGTACTTAAACAAAACAGTGACAGGTAGTTTGCAGATGTTAACTGGAATGTATATGGAAATACTGATATCTGAACCAGTGGAGTGGTCTGATCTGAGCTACATGGGAATAAATGTGTCTGATGTTGTCTCAAGGGATATAAAAGAGATTTTTCCCTCCTTTTTAGACTTAATGAGAAAGAGAGAAACTGCTTCTCAATTTTAGGAGGAAAGGAGAACAGAGGGAGTTATCAGCCCTATTGGCTTTTTATTCCTTATTGCCCTTGTCTACAGGTGGAGGAGTATTCTGAGAAAATCCGGATGGATTCAGGCTATTTTCTTCTTTCATTGAAAGACACTTGACCTAATACTGTATAAATTCAATTTATGCAACATGTTGATTTGATATATGTGTATATATATATGTATATGTATGTATATGTATATATCTGTATGTATGTATATTGTAATATGATATTATAGCAACAATTAGCACCTCTATTTTGTCATGTAATTTTTTTTAGCGGTTGGAATAATTAAGATCTAGTCTATTAGCAAGTTTGATTACAATACAGTATTTCATATAATCACAATCCTGTGAATTAGACCTTCAAGTTACCTCTTTTAATTGGCTCATGGTGGCTGGGAACATTGTCAACCAAGAAACAGAACATTATCAGAGTAGAGCAGGAACATTCTCCTAGTTTCTTCAAGAATTTGTAACTTAAGGAGTGATAACGTTGGGGACATGGAGTAGACAGCAACTTGAAATAGTGGCATTTTCTGGGGATAGGGGCATCAGGTATCAGAAAACTGAGGTCCTGTCATGAAGCTTACTGAGAAATGAAGACATCTGTGGAAGAGCAGGAAAGAACAGTGATGGCAGCTGCCTTAGTGTAACTAGTTGTTAGACCAGCCTGTATATGTCAAACACCCCCAGGCACTTCCAGAAATACTAGGGGCCATCAAGGGAGGAATTTTTAGATTACATATACTTATCATGAACAGATGAAAGGAAATGTAAGAAATTGGGCTTAGAAGGTTTTTCCCCCTTTAAAAATTATTTTTATTTAAGAATGATTGACAAATTTGAGGTATGTAACACAATGATACAAATTTGCATACACTGCAAAATGACTACCACAGGAAGTCTAGTTACCATCTGTCACCATATGAAGTTCATGTTTTTTACTCAGGACGAGCACTTTCAAGATTTACTCTTAGCAACTTTCAAATATGCAATGTATTATTATTGACTATCTTCAACATGTTGCACAGAACATCATGATTTATTTTATAACTGAAAGTCTGTAGCTCCTGATTCCCTTCACCCATTTTGCGCAACCCTCAACCTACCTCCTCTAAGGCAAAGGGCAATCTATTCTCTGTATCTATAAATCTGGGTTTGGTTCTATGTGCTCATTTTTTGTATGTTAGTTTGTTTCATTCCACATTTAAGTGAAATCATATGTATTAGTCTTTGTCTCTGACTTGAATTAGCTTCATAGCCCAAGTTGGGTCCATATTGTTGCAAATGGCAAGATTCCCTTCTTTTTATGACTCCGTAATATTCCATTGTATATACACATCACATTATCTGTTCATCCATTGATGAACACCTAAGATGTTTCTGTATCTTGATTATTTTAAATAGTGATGTAATAAACATAGAAGTGTTACTTAAAGATTTTTTTGTTCCATACAAATTTTAGGAACTGTTTTTTCTATTTCTATAAAAAATGCCATGGGAATTTTGATAGGGATTCATGGAATCTGTAGATTTCTTTGGGTAATATGGAAATAGAAATAATTACAATTCATCCAATCCATGAACATGGAATATCTCTACATATATCTTGGCTTCTTCAATTTATTTCACCAGTCTGTCACCTCTTGGTTGTTAAGGTTTTCATTCTTTTTGATGTTACTGTTAATGGAATTGTTTTCTTACTTTCTTTGACATTTAATTCTTGGTATATAAAAACGCAACAGATGATTGTATATTGATTTTCTACTGTGCAACTTTACTGAATTCTACAAGTTTTGTGTAGGTTTTAGAGTTTGCTATCTATAAAATCATGTTGTTTGTAAATGGTTACAGTTTCACTTCTTTTTTTTGATTTAGATGCATTTCTTTTTCTTACCTAACCACTATGGCTATTTTGAATACTATCTTGAATAAATATGATCAAGTGGGCCTCTCCATCTTGTTCCTGACCTAAGCTTTTCCCATTTAAATATGGTGTTAGGCGTGGGATTTTTATAGTTGGGCTTTATTATGTTGAGGTATGTTTCCTTTATATCACCGTTATTGAGAATTTCTATCATAAATGGATGTTTACTTATGTTAATTATTTTTCTGCACCTAGTGAGATAAGATTTTGTTATCCTTTATTTTGTTAATATGGTGTCTTACATTGATTTTGTGGATATTGAACTGTCTTTGAATCCCTGGAATAAACACATTTGATCATGGTATGATCCTTTAATGTACTGTTGGATTGGTTTGCTATTACATTGCTGGGAATTTTTACATCTATGTTCATCAGGGATAGTGACCTATAATTTCCTTTTTTGTGATGTCTTGTTTTGGTATCAGGGTAATGTTAATCTCTAAAAAGGAATTTGGAAGCATTGTTCTCTTCAATTTTTTGGAAGTTTGAGAAGGATACGTATTAAATGTTTGAATGCTTAGTAGAACTTATTAGAAGTTGTTTGGCCCTGAATTTAGGTTTGTTAAGAGGTGTTTGATTACTGGATGATCTTCTAACTGTAGTCTATTCAAATTTTTTTTATTTCTCCATGATTGAGTCTTGGAAGATATCTTTCTAGGAATTTGTCAATTTCTTATAGGTTGTCCAAGTTGTTTGTACATAATTGTACATTCTGGTCTCTTATGATCCTTTGTGATAATAGTTGGAACCTTGCTTTCTGTTGAGCCCAACCACTTTTTTTTTTTTTTTTTTTAGTGACTCTAGCTAAAGGTTTGTCAATTTGATCTTATCCATGGTGTTCAGTCTGGTGTCTGTGCCATGTCCAGGGTTGGGGGTAGTCTGCCATGAACTGTATCTCTGATTCTTTCAGTCCTGTGGTGCCTAGAAATGCAAACTCCGTTGACCATCAACGTCAAGTTTTCAGGGGGCATCCCATATATGGCCTGCATGTGCCTGCTGGCTTGAGTGGGACCACAGGAGAGTGCAAGAACGGGATTCAGGCTCTTGGAGTAGCAAGACAGTGGGAGAGCATAGTAATGGTGCCCACCACTGCCTCTGTCCTTGGAGACAGTCCCAAAAGTCCCCTGCCTCTCCAGCATATGTTTTAGAATTAGCTGATAAATCTTCACACATAGTCTCCCACAGTTTTCAAACTGCTGGTTCTGCACTATGTTCTAGGGTGAGTCTGTGTGTGACTTTCAGATTGGATTCTCAGTTTCCTATAGCCCTTTGTATCTACTGGATGTATGTCCTGTTGGTTTTCAAAGTCATTTTGGGGGTTGTTTCTCTAGTGCAAGTTCCAAGAGTTGGGATACCTGATAAAGGATTTGAACGCCTTACTCCTCAGGGAGAAGGTCCATATTTCTGAGATCCTTTGTTTCTTATTTTTAATTTTTAAAAAAGTTTTTATTAATTTTGAGAGAGACAGAACATGAGCAGGGGAGGGACAGAGAGAGACGGAGAGAGACAGAGACAGAGAGAGAGTGAGGGAGAATCCTAGGCAGGCTCTGCAGCGGGAGCTCAGAGACCAATGCAGGGCTTGAACCCGTGAAATCACGAGATCATGACCAGAGTGCAAATCAAGAATTGGACACTTAACTAACTGAGCCACCCAGATGCCTCTATGAGATCCTTTCTGGTTGTGGATTGCTGTGCCAGAGCACTTACTGGTGAGACTACATCTCTGCCTCTCCTACCCATCCTTGCGTGGACCACCGATCCTTGACTGTGGAGAGATACAGCTACCTTCCAGGTCTTTTTTCAGGAGGAATTTCTCCATATGTAAAAATGGTGTGTATGTGAGGTGAGTTCAGGATTTTCCTATGTTGCCATCTTGAACAGCCTCCCCTGTAGTTGTCAATATCACTTCACTTGTACTAATAAGTGAAATGTGGTCTAGTGATGTTTAGATTAAGTTAAATTTATAGAGTATACTTGCTTTTTGCTCATAGAATTTCTACACCAACACACAAAAACTTCACATTTAGAATAAAACTACATAATTTCCTGATGCTGTACTTTGCTCATTCTACTGCAGAGAATGTCCTAGGGTGAGTCTGTATAGCAGAGTATAGCAGAACCCCTATTCTATATAGTTGTGAGAGGCTGCCTTGACTCATCATTTAGAAAATCAGACTACCTGAATTGCACAGATGCACTAAGGTGCTGTTTTCTTAGATGAGATTTCAGTATATTTTCCAGAATCACTTGGGAAATTGTCTTTGGGCTCTGAACATTTGATAGCACCATGTCGGTACAATCCTGATATCACAAGATGCTGTAGGGTTAATCCAGGAATTTGTAGTTACAGTTGACATGGTAACGATTGACATGGATTGCTTGACAAAAATTTAGGAAGCTACTAAATTATAGAATACTTAACTGGTAAGAAGACACATTACTTAGGGATGGTATGCACTTATTTTCCCTTGGGAAAATGGTGAAGTAAATAAGGATATTTGGTCTATCCCCAAATATCCTCAGAGACATTGCATTATATTCTCCCCTTGCCTGCACTGCAATTTTTTTTTTTGCTATCTCATATTTTATTTGCACAATCATTTGTTCTCCCTGTTCGGACCCCCATAAGAACATAAGTGTTATAAAAATTGACCAGTCTTGACTGTCTTAATTGCCACTGTATTCTTGTAATATGATGACTGACAAATAGTAGATATTCAAAACTATTTGTAAGAAAATCTATAATTTTGATATCTTTTGGCAAATTTAAATAAAAACTTGATAAAATTTCATGTAGGTATTTTTCTGTAAAAAATTTATTTTGAACTGATTTCAGAAAGTTGAAAAAGTTCCATAGAGTTATGATAGAACTTTGGCTCATCTGGCCTTATTTTAAATGCATTTTACAGAAACATGTAATTACTGAAACTGGCAATGTCGATGCAATTCTGACAGTAGTGTGACTGTAAAACGAATCTACCTGCCTTATTCAAATCTGTTAAATTTTATGTCCTGGATTTAGAAAACATTCTTGAATTTCATATTATTTTTACTTATTGGGTCTCCTTAGTTTATATCCTGTGGCAGTCTTGAGGATTTTTTGTCTTTAATAACCTTGTAATATTTGAGGAGCTCTGCTAAGTTATTTTATTTATTCTTTAATTTTTTTTAAAGTCTGTTTATTGACTTTGATAGAAAAAGAGAAAGTGAGCAGGGGAGGGGCAGAAAGAGAGGGAGAGAGAGTCCCAAGCACATTGTGCACTGTCAGCACAGACCCAAAATGGGGCTCAAACTCAAAAACTGTGAGATCATGACCTGAGACAGAGGCAAGAGGACATGCTTAACTGACTGAGCCACCCAGGTGCCTTTGCTAAATTATTTGAGAGAATACTCCCCAGTTGGATTTCTTAATGTCTCAGGCAAGAATACCATGGAAGTAATGTTGTGGTTTTCTCTTGCATCATATTAGGGGTAACATAATGTTGATTGATCCCATTACTCTGTCAACTTCGATTGCTCAGTTAAGGAAAAGTTTGCCACGTTTCTTTACCATAGTGTCAGTGTTTCTTTTCCTGTAAAAGTATGATGATCTATGATAAGTATTATAAGTATTATATAAGTTGGGGAGTTCTTTTCAGACTATGCAAGTTTGTTGTTTCTCCTCCCATTTTCCCCACTAATTTTAACATCAATTAATGGCAGTTACCTGCAACAGTTATTATTGTTGTTTTTGCCTAATGGTGATTTTCTATTTCTCATTCCTTTAATATTTATTGAGTACAATCCCTTTATAAGGAGCCACTGCATTTTCTCCCCCAGTTATTTATCTGTTTCAATGATGTATTTATGTCAATATGTACTGATGCATATTTATTATAGTCTATGGGATGTAATCCAATATTGTCATTGTTTTACTGTTCTAATTACTTAGATTTTGTCATTAAAAGCCTCTTCATGTTGGCTCCTATTTCCTATCAATGTGGCTCATCAATTTTTGAGCACTTCCCTACTTCCTGGCACCATAGTTCGTTCAACTGTCTTTGTATTTTCTTAGCCCCATATCTGGAATCAACCATTTTCCCAGAGATTCCTGATTGTTTTTATTGAAAAATGGTATTTAGAACCCAATATCTTGACTATAGATTTAGTCACTGCTTAAGAATGTCAGTGTTTCTAGTCTGTTTTCAGCAGCATACATGAAATATATACGAACAATGACATATATACATACACTGATACCTCTGTATTCATAAGAAACTTAATGATATTTTCTTTATTGGGACGGTATTAAATCTATGAATTCTGGAGAACTAATATCTTTAAATATCATCTTTTCTAATAGGTTAATTTCTTTCCATTTTTTCAACTTTTTTGGTGCATATTTAGTAGGTGTTTAATATTTATCCCTATATAGATTCTGTATATTTACTAAGCATACAATCTGTGTTCCTGTTGTAAACAGTTTTTTCTCTACCATTAGATCTTCTAGCTTTACTATGCATGTAGAAGAGGCTAAGATGTTCTTATTCTTCTGGTGATTTTAGATTACCTAGATATCCTTTTGCTGGCTTCCTTCTTCTGCCTTCCTAGCAATTTTTGTTAACCTGCCCTTGCTTGCTATGAAGTCTCAGGGTGAGACAATAGTGGGACAAGAATATTAGAAATTGCATTCTAGGTTGGATGATTTTTCTTTCTTCTGCCACTTTGAAATATCAGCATTGTCTGTCTTCAGGCTGAGTGTGGCCCTTAATAAACTGATTTCCCTTTTTTATATTTTTAAAAGAAATGCTGAGAAAATAGGTAGCTAGTTGGATGTCATTATCTTCAGGTATCTGAAAGTTTTAGGTTGAAACTTTGATCTTTGAAAAGTTTGATAACATTTTTTCACAGAACTAGAATAAATAATTCTAAAATTTATATAGAACCACAAAAGACCCCAAACAGCCAAAACATTCTTGAAAAAGGAAAAAAAAACTCTAGGTATTACAATTCCAGATTTTAAGCTATATTACAAACTGGTAGTAATTAAAACAATATGGAAGTGGCATAAAAATAGACACATAGCTCAGTCAACAGAATGAAAAAGAAAATCAAGAAATTCACAATTGTATGGTCAATGAATCCTCAACAAAGGAGGAATGAATATGCAATAGAAAAAAGACAGCCTCTTCAACAAATGATATTGGGAAATCTGCACAGCAGCATGCAAAAGAATGAAACCTACCCACTTATTATCATACACACAAATTCAAAATAGATTAAAGACTTAAATTTGAGACCTGAAACTATAAGAATTCTTGAAAATCACAGGCAATAAAATCTGACATCAGCCATAACAGCATTTTTCTGGATAGGTCTCCTGAGGGAAGGGAAATAAAAGCAGAAATAAACTTTTGGGACTACATCTAAATAAAAAGTAACTGCACAATGAAGGAAACAATCAACAAAACTAAAAGGTAACCTACTAAATGGGAGAAGATATTTGCAAATCCCATGTCTGATAATGGGTTAGTATGCAAAATCTATGACGAATTTATCAAACTCAGTGCCCCAAAAACAAAAAATCCAACTTAAAAATAGGCGTAAAAATGGTGAGACATCAATAGACATTTCTCCAAAGAGACATACATATGGTGAACATACACATGATCAACATAATTCATCAGGAAATGTAAATCAAAACTATAATAAGATAGTACCTCAAACCTGTCAGGATGACTAAAATAAAAAACACAAGCAACAATTGTTGGTTAGGATGTAGACAAAAAAGAAACCCTCTTGCACTATTGGTAGGAGTGCAAATTGGTTCAGCCATTGTGCAAAACAGCATGGAGGCTCCTCAAAAATGACAACAGAACTACCAGATTATCCAGGAATTGCACTACTGAGTATTTACCCAAAAAATACAAAAACACTAATTCAAAGGAGTACGTGCACCCTTATGTTCATAGCAGCATTATTTATAATAGCCAAACTATGGGAGCCACCCAAGTGGCCATTAGCCACCCATTAATAGATAAAGAACTTGTAATACACACACACACACACACACACTGGAATATTACTCCATAAAAAAAGCAATAAAAAATGAAATCTTGCATATGCAACATCATAGATGGAGCTAGAGAGTATAATGCTAAGCAAAATAAGTCAGTGTAAATTAATCTCACTCATATGTGTAATTTAAGAGACAAAACATATGAGCAAAGGAAAAAATAGAAACCAAGAAATACTTTTTAAAAAAATTTTTTTAATGTTTTATTTTTTTAATTTTTGATACAGAGAGAGACAGAGCATGAGAGGGGGAGGGGCAGAGAGAGAAGGAGACACGGAACTGGAAGCAGGCTCTAGGCCCTGAGCTAGCTGTCAGCACAGAGCCTGACGCAGGGCTCAGGACGTGAGATCTGACCTGAGCCGAAGTCGGAGGTTTAACCGACTGAGCCACCCAGGCGCCCCAAAATACCCTTAACTATAGAGAAAAAACTGATGATTACCAGAGGGAAGTTGGTGTGTGTGTGTGTGTGTGTGTGTGTGTGTGAGAGAGAGAGAGAGAGAGAGAGAGAGAGAGAGAGAGAGAGAGAGAGAGAGAGAGAGAGAGAGAGGGGGAAGGAGTGAGAGGAGGTATAGGGGAAGGGGACTCAAGAGTACACTTAACATGATGAAAATAAAATGATTAAAATAAATATCTCTCAGAGATAAAATAGCAACAATATAAAAGGTAAAAGCTAATACAAAAGCAAAAAAAGAGTGAAGTTTTAGAATTAGCAAGACTGCAATTTATTGTAATTTGTACTTGTACTTTTTCTAAGTCTAGCCTTCCTTGTTTTCTTCTCTTTTATTTAGGCAGGGTCAAATATAAATAGAATTCAGATAGGGTTCTAGAAAACAAAAATGACAGAAGAGTTGTGAAAGAATATGGTTTTCAGAAAATTAGGAGTCTAAAAATAAAAGTTCAGGCAGGAGAAAAAAGCTGAAGTGAGATTGGTAGGGAAAAGGAGGAAAGCATGGAGGGAGAAGGCTGTGGTGACTTGCTTGCTCCTAACCTGTCCTCCTTGGGCTGCAGTATCCAGGCCTGTGTTGCAGGTCAGGTGTTCGCCCCCAACTCCCAAGCCAGAGTCAGGCTGTACATTTTGCAGCAGCCCTGCCAGGTCTTGGCTGAAGGACCACCCTTTCCTTAAGGAATACTCGACCTGTCTACATCTTTCCAGGTGCCTTGGTGGCAGTCTTAGGATGGCAAGGGCCACTAGCTTAGTTCCTAGAGGCTTCTCTTCCCCTCTGCCGAATGTCTGTATACTTGTAATTTTGCTTCAATACCTATGGTACTTGAGCTCTTAAACTGTTCAATGACCTCAGCATTATTTCATTTGTAATAATTTGATAATTGATGGGTTCTTAGAGCCCACTAAATGTCAGGCTCTGTGCAAGCAGTTGTGATGAATATAGAAAAGAAAAACATGCAGTTGACACCCTCAGATTCAGTATGAAACATAATGCACACCTATAAAAAATGAAGTACAAGGAAGAACATACAGAAAAAAGCCCTTAATGGGGCTCCTGGGTGGCTCAGTCGGTTAAGGGTCTGACTTCAGCTCAGGTCAGATGTCACGTTCGTGGGTTCGAGCCCCGCGTCAGGCTCTGTGCTGACAGCTAGCTCAGAGCCTGGAGCCTGCTTCCAGTTCTGTGTCCCCTTCTCTCTCTGCCCCTCCCCCTTTCATGCTCTGTCTCTCTCTGTATCAAAAATAAATAAAACATTAAAAAAATTAAAAAAAAAAAAAAGAAAAAAGCCCTTAATGTTCTCTCCTCTATTTGTTTTATGTCCACTTTAAGGGTAGGGTGCAGTTTAGAGATGATTTTGGGGAGAAAGTGCTATTCTTCCCATTTCCACTACCCCTTCTCCACTTAGTATTATACCTCTAAAAGTTGCTCTCCTTGCCTCTAGTCTGACCTTTGCCTGGTTGTGTCCAAGTTCTTTAAAAAGCCAGGTTTCCCTGACCGCAGAAACATTGCACTAGTCTGTCACCATCATTCAGTCCCCTTAATTATCCACTGACTCTCTTTCATTTGGCTGTGTTATGAACTTGTCTTTCACTTTTTTTTGTAAGAATACTTTATTTATTTATGTAAATTCAAATTGGTTAACTTACAGTGTAGTATTGGTTTCAGGAGTAGAACCCAGTGATTCATCACTTACATATAACACCCCAGTGCTCATCAGAGTAAGTGCCCTTTTTAATGCTCATCACCCATTTAGCCCATTCCCCCCACCCAATAACCCTCCAGCAATCCTGAGTTTGTTCTCTGTATTTAAAAGTATCTTATGGCTTGTCTCACTCTGTTTGTATCTTCTATTTACTTTCCTTCCCCTATGTTCATCTGTTTTCTTTCTTCAATTCCACATAAGAGTGAAACCATATGATACTTGTTTTTGTCTGATTAACTTATTTGTTTTTTTAATGCATTTTGCTTTTTTTTTTTTTAACTTTTTTATTTATTTTTGAGAGACAGAGACAAGTGAGCAGGGGAGGGTCAGAGAGAGAGGGAAACACAGAATCTGAAGCAGGCTCCAGGCTCTGAGCTGTCAGCACAGAGCCCGTTGCAGGGCTTGAACCCACGAACCGTGAGATCATGACCTGAGCCGAAGCTGGACGCTTAACCGACTGAGCCACCCAGGCGCCCTGATTAACTTATTTGGCTTAGCGTAACACACTCTAGTTCTATCCCTGTTGTTGCAAATGGCAAGATTTCATTCTTTTGATAACTGAGTAATATGCCAGTCCAATGGATAGTGATAATGATAACTCAAAAGGATTGAGTTACTTATGAAAAAGAAAATAAATACAAACAACTCTATATAAACTATCAGCTCATTAGTCAAAATTAAGTAGAAAAAAAGTTTTCTGAAAGAATTTCACAGTAAGATTGTCAGTAAAACAAAAATATGCATGAGCCAGCAAACAAAAAAGCTGGCAAAATAGCTGTGTTAGATAAAAAAGGAAAATGTAATCAGGAACAAATAGAAGAACAAACCAAAAAATGTAGCCTTATGAAAGGTCTTTACTGTTATTAATACAATATATAAATGTCTATATAATATGGTAGAAGAAAGTGTACTGGTTGCAGCTCTTACATGAATTTGGATAAGTCATGTAAACTGTCTGGGTCTGAGCTACTATCTTACTGAAGAAAAGTCTGAACTAATTCATTAGATCTAAGAAGTAGTCCACAGATAAGTGTTAGATGATGAAATTTTTCTTGGGTAGAAGATGGAAAAAAAAAAACATTAAAAAAATCCTTCTAAGGACTGTTCTTCAATTTGCTATTCTTGCTATATTGGGAATAAAAACATGATAGTCATTGGTGCTTGTTTTAAAATCCTAACTTGAAAAAAGTTGACAACTGTATGCTAATGCCAGAGGTGTTTTTTTTTTTTTTTCTTTTGAGCCTCCTATTATCTAAATAGATAAAAACAGGGACTCCTGAGTGGTTCAGTTGGTTGACCATCTGGCTCTTGATTTTGGCTCAGGTCATGATCTCACAGTTCATGAGTTTGAGCCCCATGTCAGGCTTTGCACAGATCATGTGGAGCCTGCTTGGGATTCTCTCTTTCCATCTCTGTCTACCCTGCACACCATCTCTCTCTACAAAGTAAATAAATAAACTTAAAAAAATAAAAACAATTTCAGAAAATTCTAGATTATGGGATTTCTACAGGCTTTCCTTTAACATCTAAGTTTGTATGTACTATAAGATCTTAGAACAAGAATTACTGGGGCACCGGGGTGATTTAGTCAGTTAAGCATCCAATTTCAGTTCCAGTCATGATCTCAGAGTTTGTGGTTCGAGCCCCATGTCGGGCTCTGTGCTGATGGCTGGAACTTTGAGACTGCTTCAGATTCTGTGTCTCGCTTTACCTCTGCCCCTCCCCCACGTGTACTCTCTCTCAAAAATAAACATTTAAAAATTGCAATTACTCTAATATATTTACAATTAACAAAAATTTTGGCCATACTTTTTCAAAAGTCATTGTAGGGATAGCTGAGGTAATGGCAGCTGTTTAATTTCACCACATTTACCTCTCCCCGACTTCCCACAGTTACATAGATCAATGGAAAGATAGAAGAAAACTACACAAATCTTACGCCTTCAGGATATCCGTAACATAGAGGGCATTTAAACTTCAAGTTACCTTAAATAAAAAAAAAAAACAAACCTATTTCCAGTAAATCTGAGTCTGAAGTTCCTAGCCCCAAGACTTTGAAGAGCTGAGGTGTCTGGAAAAGATGTAATGGAAAAAAGAAGAGAAGATAGTGCTATGAGTCACTTGTAGAAAGATAAAGTCCTAGATTTTACACTTAGAGGTAAAGTAATGAAAAAAGAGTCATTTGAGGTTGGAGCACTGACACAAGGAAGTGATTTAAAAGTATATGCAGGGCTTTAGGAAGAGGTCTTGAAAAGGGAAATAATTTAGGAAAAGAGGGAATTAAAAATGGAGACTCAGTCCTTCAGAAACTGAGTAGTAAAGACAATAAAAAGCAATAGAGAGAAATTTAGGATACTGACAAAACTAAAAAATGAAAGAACAAAAAGTGCTTGTTTTTGATCTCTCAAAAGAGGTACACACTAAATAAAGTGGAGGAAGGCATTCTTGAACTAGGCATTCTGTAAATTACCCCAAATATTAGCTTTGTCCATGCAATGAAGAGATGCAAGCAGTCTTAATGTACAAAGGTATCTCAGGAAAAAATAAAATGAGAATCAAAACTTGTAGGCTGATGACAAATTTCTCTCAAACACAACCATAAAACAAAAGCATAATATCCCAAAGTGAATTACATATCCTCAAATAAACACATGTGAAATAATCCATCAAGTCAGAAATTCAAAGATGAAGAACAAAAATGGATAGTAAATACAAAGATAGAAGAATTATGCTCAGTAGAGAAAATAATGAAAGAAAAATAGTAAATGACTAAATTATAAATGTCTAAGGAAGACCTTACTTAAATTAAAATTTAATAAGGGGCAGTGAATAAAGGCAACCTCCCCCCAAAATGAATAAAATATAAATGAGATAATGAAGTAAAATGTATCAGAAGGAAAGTGCTAGAAATGGTAGCCAGGCAAAAGATATCCAACATATATATAATTGGAATCCATGAGGCAGAAAAACAAGACAATGAAACAAAAACATAAATAAAAGAAAATTTTCAAGAATAAAAGAACTATAACTACACATTCAAAGGATCTACAAGAGAATTTGGAAAATTCATCATGAAAAATCAACTCTAGATATGCTAATAAGCTCATTAGGCTTCAAGCACTGAGAAAATGCTTCAAGGTCTCCAGGCTAAGTGATAAAGTAACTTACAAGACCAAGAGAATTATACTTGCATCAGACTTCTTCGAAGCAATAAATAAAGCAAGGAGATAACAGAGCAGCATTTTCAAGAGACAGGAAAGGAGTGTTAACATAAGATTTTATAGTTAGCCAATCTTTCAAGTATCAGACTATAGAAAAACAAGGACACTGATGCACTACTGATGGAGATAAAGATGTATACTCTTAAAAGGAACAACTTGGCAATATTTAAGAAAGCTATGTATGTGTCATTTGATTTAGCACTCCTACTTAGAGGAAAGATTCCGAAAATATTCTGAACATAATCCTACAGCCATTAACTCACAACACATATAAATAGTATGTTAATGGCAGCATTATGTGTAATTGAAAAATAGTAGGAACAATATAAATACCTACACAGAGGAGAGTGGTTAAATAATGAACAGTGTATTAACAAACTGGAGTATCACAAGGGTATAAAAAGAATGAGGGAAATTTCTATAAACTTAAAAAGTGATTTCTAAGATGTGTTGTTAGGTGAAATAGAGTGGGGAAAAAAAAGTATATCTAGTACACAACTTTTTTATGTACGAGAGAAGAGAAAATGGAAAATATATGTATCCACTTTTAAAAAATGTTTTTTATTTTAATTCCAGTGTAGTTAACATACAGCGTTGTATGTTTTAGGTGTATAATGTAGTGATTGAACAGTTCACGAATCACTGCTCATCTGCTAAGTGTACTCTAATCCCTATCACCGATTTCACTTTCCTTTATAGTTTATATTCGATTTCCTGGTTTGTTTCTGTTATTTCCCTTTTGTGTGTTTTGTTTCTTAAATTTCACATACAAGTGAAATGAAATGGTATTTATTATCTTTCTCTGACTTATTTTGCTTAGCATTATACTTTCTGCCTTCATTCATGTTGTAAATGAACATTTAAAACATGTTCTAAATGTTCTAAAAAATTTCATTCTTTTTTATGATAAAATAATATTCCACTGAATATATGTACCATTTCTTTTAATTTTTTTGATACTTATTTTTTTATTGAGACAGAGAGAAACAGAGCAGGAGTGGGGGAGGGGCAGAGAGAGAAGGAGACACAGAATCTGAAGCGGGCTCCAGGCTCTGAGCTGTCAGACAGAGCCTGAGGCGGGGCTCGAACCCACAAACCGTAAGATCATGACCTGAGCTGAAGTCGGATGCTTAACTGATGGAGCCACCCATACCCCTCTATGTACCATTTCTTTATTGATCCGTCAGTGGATACTTGGGCTATTTCCATAACTTGGCTATTGTAAAAAACAAACAAACAAACAAAACCCAGAGAAATGGTGCACTAAACATACTGGTGCATATATCCTTTGGATTAGTGTTGTACTCTATAGGTACTGTGATTACTGGATTATAGAGTAGTTCTACTTAATTTTTTGAGGAGCCTCCTAACTGTTCTCCATAGTGACTGCACCAGTTTGCATTTAAACCAATAGTGCATGAAGGTTCATTGTTCTCCACACCACCATTGCCAACATTTGTTTCTTTTGTTTTTGATTTGAGCCATTCTGACAGGTGTGAGGTAATAATCTCATTGTGGTTTAGATTTGCATTTCCCTGATGAATGATGAATACCTTTATGTGTGTCTGTTGGCTGTTTGTTTTCTTGAGAAAAATGTCTGGTAATGTCTTCTGCCCACTTTTAATTTGATTATTTGTGGGTTTTTTGTGTGCTATTGAGTTGTATAAGCTCTTCATATAATTTGGATACTAATTATTTATCACATATGTTATTTGCAAATATCTTTACCCGTTCAGTAGGTTACTTTGTAGTTTTGCTGATTGTTTCCTTTGCTGAACACAAGTTTTTTGTTTTGATGTAGTCCCAATAGTTTACTTTTGCTTTTATTCCCTTGCCTCGGGAGACATACCAAAATAATGTTGCTATGGTTGGTGTCAGAGACATTACTGCTTGTGCTCTCTTCTATGATTTTTATGGTTTCAGTTCTCACATTCAATTCTTTATATTTGTGTAAGGTATAGGAAAGTGGTCTAGTTTCATTCTTTTCCATGTAGCTATCCATTTTTCCTAACACCATTTGTTGAAGCGTCTGTCTTCTCCCCCCTTGCCTATTCTAGCCTCTTGTGTTGAAGATTAATTGACCATATAATCATGGATTTGATTCTGGGCTTTCTATCTTGTTCCATTGATCTGTGTGTCTATTTTTGTGCCAGTATGAAAATGTTGTAATTGCCACAGTTTTGTAGTATAACTTGAAAACTGGAATTATGATACCTCTAGCTTTATTTTTATTTTTCAAAATTGTTTAGGCTACTCAAGGTCTTCTTTGTTTTCATACAAATTTTTGGATTGTTCTAGTTCTGTCAAAAATGCTGTTGGTATTTTGGAAGGGATTGCAGAATATTCATTGTGAATATTTTTTTACATGTATTCTTTGATATGGTTTGTTAAAATTTTGTTGAAGATTTTTGCATCTATGTTCATCAGAGATACTGGCCTGTAGTTTTCTTTTTTTGTAGTGTCTATCTGGTTTGGGTGTCAGGGTAATGCATGCCTTGTACGATGAATCTGGAAGTTTTTCTTTCTTTTCTATTTTTTGGAATACATTGAGAAGAATAGTTACTAACTCTTCTTTAAATGTTTGATAGAATTTACCCATAAAGCCACTGATTCCTGGGCTTTTGTGTGTTGGGAGTTTTTTAAAAATTATTTACTTTTATTGTTGGTAATCAGTCTGTTAAAATTTTGTATCTCCTCCCAAAATTGAATTGATTATGTTTCTAGGAATTTTCTGTTTCTTCTAGATTGTCCAGTATATTGGCATAGAGTGGTTTATTATCTTCTCTTGAAGGTCTTTGTATTTCTGTGATGTTGGTTGTTGTTTCTCCTCTTTCATTTCTGATAGTGTTTAGTTGAATTCTTTCTGTTTCTTGATGAGTCTTGCTACATATTATCAAATTGTTGATATTTTCAAAGAACAAGATCCTGGGTTCTTTGATCTGTTCTATTTTCCTTTCAGGTCATTTTCTAAATTTCCACACTAATCTTTATTACTTTCTTCTACTGTTTTTGGATTTTGTTTGTTCTTTTCTAATGCCCTTATGAGTAATATTAGATTGTTTATTTGAGATTTCTCGTGCTTTTTGAGGCAGGCCTATGTTGTTAAAAATGTCCTTTGAGAATTGCTTTTGCTGTATCCGAGGCTTCTAGACCATTGATTTTCTTTTTCATTTGTTTCCAAGTATTTTTTTTTTTAATTTCCTCTTTGATTTCTTGGTTTACCCATTCATAGTTGAGTAGCGTGTTATTCAATCTCCATGTACTGGCCCTCTTTGCAGATTTTTTCTTGTGATTAATTTCCAGCTTCATAGCATTTTGGTGAGAAAAGATTCATGGTATGACTTCAATCTTTTTGATGTTGTTGAGATTAGTTTTGTGGCTTCATATATAGTCTATTCTGGAGATGGTTCCATATGCACTTAAAAAGAATGTGTATTCTGCTGTTTGAGGATGGAATGTTCTGAATATATCTGCCAAAGCCATGTGGTCCATCCAATATGTCATTCAACGCGACTGTTTCCTTGTTGATTTTCTGTTTGGGTGATCTGTCCATTGGTTTACGTGGGGTGTTCATGTCCCCTATTATTATAGCACTATTGATTGTTTCCTTTATATTGGTTATTAACTGCTTAAGTATTTGGGTGATACCATGTTTGGTGCATAAATATTTACAATTGTTATATCTTATTGGATTGTCCCCTGAATGATTATGTAGTGTTCTTCTTTTTGTTACAGCTTTTGTTTTACTGTTTATTTTGTCTAATTGAAGTATGGCTACCCTGGGTGACTTTTCACATCCATTTGCATGATAAATGCTTCTCCATCCCTTCCCTTTCAAAATGTATGCATCTTTATGTCTGAAATGAATCTCTTGAAAGCAGCACATATCGAAGTGTCTTGTTTTTTTAACCATTTTTTAACCCTATTGACACCTTTTGATTGGAGGATTTGGTCCATTTGCACTCAAAGTAATGTCTGATAGTTGTGTATTTATTGCTATTTTGTTGCCTGCTTTGTGGTTGCTTTTGTAGTTCTCCATTTCTTTTCTTGCTCTCTTCTCTCAAGATTAGTTGGTTTTCTTTAGTGATATATTTGGATGTCTTTCTCTGTATTTATTTTTTGTATATCTTTACTGTTTTTTGATTTGTAGTTAATATTCAATTTGTATTCAACATCTTACATATACAGCAGTCTATATTGAGTTGATGGTCACTTGAGTGAACCTATTCTTTATTCCTCTCTTCCTCTGACTTTAGGAATGTGGGTCACACTTTCATCCTGTTATTTTATGACTCTCTTGACTGATGTTTACAAATATACTTAATTTTACTGCTGTGTGCTTTCTATCTTGCTTATTCTTGCTTATATATGATCTTTCCTTTCCACTCAATGAGTCCCCTTTAACATTTCTTGTTTCAGTGGTAATGAATTTCTTTAGCTTTTCTTTGTCTCGGAAACTCTTTATCTTTCTTATTCTGAGTTAGGACCTTGCTGGATATATTTTTGGCTGCATATTTTTTCCATTAAGCACTTTGAATATATCATGCCACTCTCTTCTGGCATGTGAAGTTTCTTCTGAAAATCCCATTAGCCTTGTGGGGTTTTCATTGTATGAAACTACTTTATTTTCTCTTGATGCTTTAAAAAAACGCTATTTATCAGTACTTTTTGCCAGGGACGCAGTAGCACCAAACTGCAAGGCACTGTCCCTGTGTTGTGCCCTGAGAAGGCTTCGTTGATGGGTGGAGCCTCAAATCAGACCAGTTTCCTGCCTAAAGCCCACTGTGGGGTCTCCTGACTGCTGTGTATGGTCATCTTTCTCTCTCTCCAAGGCATGAAGTCACTCTGGAGTGGGGCTGGCCACTGTAGAGGCTCTTTGCACACAGCCATGCCTGCAGCAGCACCCTGTATGGGCACTGGGCAAGGGCATATTGGAGAGGGTGGATCCTGAAACAAAGTGTCAGGGGATGGTGTGTGGTATTATGGTAGTACTAGCAGACTTTGCAAGCAGCTAGTCCCCTGCAGGAGGGTTCTGCAGCACTGGGACTGAAGCAGTTCTCTAGCTTCAGAGAAGCACAGCATGGGGATAGGGCAGTAGGGCAGTGTTAGCAAGCTTTGTGTACTCCCAGACTTCTGTCGAAAGGACTATGCAGCACCAGGGCTGAGGTGGGCCCAATTGGAAGGGTTAATCCCTGCAAGCACAGCACAGTAGGGCAGTGATATTAGCAAACATTGCACACTGCCTCTGACCCCATCCTCTGTAAAGGGGCCCTGTAGTACTTGGACTCAGGTGATGTCCAGAGCGATGGATCTGTGGAAGTACATGCAGGGCATGGTGCTGCTGGGTGGTGATGCTAGCAAGTTACATAGTGAGTCCTGCAGGTGGCCATGTGTTTATGCTGGGGGCTAGGGGAAGGAGACATCACCTACCAGTCCCTTTGTTCCTGGAGAAGTTTCCTAGCGATTTCTATTTCTTCTGGAGCATACTCTAACAAGAGTAAATAAACCTCCCTCCTGTATGCCCCAGGCGCCTTTCAAACTGCTACTTCTACACAGTATTCTGGGGGCTCTTGGTTGTACTCTCTAGTTAAGGGTGGGGACTCGGTTTCCTTGCACCCTCAGGGCTCTGCCAGAGCAGAGCCCAAAGACTTTTTTCTAAGATTTTATTTTATTTTTTTAATTACAGGTTTAAGTCCTGCTGGTTGTAGGAACTCACAAAATTTGTCCCTTTTTGTTTTCAAAGCAAAATGCTATGGGTGTTTGTTTGCCCCTGTGGGCGTTCCCTGGTGCGAGGTTCCATTTCTTCCCCCTCTTGGTGCCTGTGATGTGTGTCCCTCCCGGGAACAGTCCCAACAGTCCCTTTAGTTTCGATCCGTCTTTGTACCTGCTCTATCCTCTTCAATGTGGGCTCTTCTCCACTTTGAGTTGTGGAGTTTATTCTGCCAGTCTTTGGGTCATTTTCTAGATTATTTTTACTATGTGTGTCTAATAGTTGTATCTGTGGGCCGAGGTGAATCTAGGGTCCTCCTACTCTACCATCTTCCCTGGAAGTCCTATGTAATTATATTTTTGGGGAGAAAAAAGATTTTAAGGGAAAAAAATTAATGAAGTTCACTAGGTGAAGAGTTGGGGTCAAAAACAGGAAAAAGGGAGCATTATTTCTTCAGAATGTCTTTTTGTATAATTTTTAACTTTGGAACCATGTTAAATAAGTGAAATTAGGTGATTAACTAGTTGTTACATGAAATAGAAGTTGGGGTTTTGATTTTTTACTTTGCTTTTCTGTTTGGAGTGTAACTACTGTAGTGTAAATGATGGAAAATAATTGCATATGTTAAAAAAATAAATAAACAGAATTCCCTAAAAAAAAAAAAAAAGTTTCAAGGCTAAGAAAACACACTTGAATTAGATTACTCAGAAGCAACAAAGCTAAGGAATTATGGAGGAAGTTTTTCAAGAAACAAGAATGTATAAACAAAAGACTGGAACATGTTAAGTCTTATATATATATAAAACCAACAAAACAAAACCTCCATAAGGAGATGAAAAGGATTCATCATAAAGGATATAAATAAAATGATCACCCCTAACTATTAGTCTTTCAGCTATTCATTTATAACTGTGAACAGTCTTTTGACTGTATATTCTTGGTCTAATGACAACATAAATTATCATCACATGTTGAACTCTAGATAGTAATTTTACTTTTTGCAGTCATATGGGTTAGCAATTCTAAAACTACTTTCTACGTAGTTTTTGAATGGCGATAGAGTATATTTAAGTTACTGTGTACCATATTTGTCATTTTGGGGGGAAGAAGTTAGAAATTTAGAAAGGAGTATTTGAATAAATAGTGATGTATTAGAAGTAGAGCTTTTAGTACAAATTCATACTATGGGTTTTTGTGTTTGTTCATATATGTGAAGGTGTGCATAGGTTTATTTCCTGACTCTTCCTGTTAAGATGTACTAGAAGCAAGGACACAGCAGCAGCAATGAACACATATAATCACTAGGTCTTGGTTTCTAAATATCATTCTCCAGTAAAAAATTTTGCTCGCAGACAGAGCTGATTTCAAACTGAAGCATGGAAAGTACAAGACAAAAAAAAAAAATCTTGCTGCAGCAAAAGCAAGGAGTTGGTAAAAGAATTAAGGAGAATCAACCTGGACATCAAAATTATTCATAATTGTAGGACCACATCCTATTAAGTAAAATAAAAATATGTGAGTCCGAATTGATGAAATTAAAAACAACAACAGGAAAACAACAACAACAATGACAAGAAATGAGGGAGAAGGTCTTCCTTTTGACAAAATATCAATTAATATAGGTAATAATAACCATGCTAATAATTGATCCAAGAAAAAATCATCAGTGATGTTAAAAAAATATTTTCACAAACTATACCTCTAAAATATTTATTAATTACAAAGGGGAAAATGGTAACTTTGCAAAGGTGAAACTTGGCAGATAACACTGTAACTAAGTCATCAAAATCATGAGTAGGAATGTGCAAACTGACATTTACCCCCTAATGGGCACTGATTGAGAGGGACACAATGTAATTTCAGTTGTATAGCTTACAAAACATGCATAATCTGAACATAATCATGAGTAAACATAAGACAAGTCTAAATTGAAGGACATTCTCTAAACTAACTGGCCTAAAAACATCAGTGTCTTAGTTTCACGTTTTCTTTTCAAGGACATCAAGTTCATGAATGAAAAAGATGGTGAACTATTGAAGATAAAAGGCACTAAAGAGAAATAGTAACTAAATGCTACATGTGTGATCTTGCACCAGGTTTTTTCTTGTCCATTAAGTAGTTTTTATAAACAGTTACTGTGAAAATGGTGAAAATTTGAATAAGACTGATAGACTATATAAGATTAGTCATGTAGATATTTGGTTTTGATCATCACTTTGCAATTACATAAGAGCGTATCTTCATCTTAGGAAATGCACACGGTAGCATTTACGAACAAAAGGCTTCATGTCTGCAATTTACTTTCACTTCAGAAAAAGTGTGCAGAGTCAGAGAGATAAAGATAGTAAAATGTTAACAATGGAAAATGCTGATGAAAGGTAAATGGAAATGCTTTAAATTCTTAAAACTTTTCAAGTTTGAAATTACTTCAAAACAAGTTTTTAAGCTTTTTATTATAAGTTATGTAATTTATAATATATTACTATATTTGTATATATAATTATATATAAAATTATTATAAATTATAAAAAATGTTAACCTAAAGCAAGAGAGTCAATGCTTATATCTCTAGTACTTAAACTTACAAATTACAGTATGCATTTCCCATTGTTGAGTTGGAACTGCCTTAAATAATTTAAATTGATGTCATTTTCTATTACTACTTTATACATATATATTATCTCAGAAGCCTAGAACAGGTCATTGAATAGCAGATAGTATTTGAATAACTTATGTTGCTCTCTACCCCTGCATGACTTAATCACAAGTGGTTGTTAGAAAAAGTAAAAATAAAACATTTTATATATTTGCACACGTTCCATACTGTCAAGTGAGAGAAAGAAGATTGGTGTGTGTTGTATTTGGCTAATATTTGATTTGTAGCTTAACTTCCTAAATTAATTCACTATTATTATTGCCTCTCCATGTTTGTATTTACTGACAAGTTTATACTATTTTTGATCACCAGTCTTTTCTCATTTCAATCCTTCTTTGGAGTTGAATGATGTTGTGTTTTCTACAATACATACTTAGTAATTCCTTTAGTAAGAATCTATTGTTGAACTAATTTTACCTTGTGTCTGAAAAGTCTTAGTGTTGCTAGCATACCTAGTTAAGATAGTTATAGAATTTGTGGTTAATAGTAATTTTATCTCAACTTCTTGAAGATACCATCTTCTCATCATTTAAAGATATTCTCTAGTATGCTATATTTTATCAATATAATTATGAATCTTCTGTAGGTCAGCTATCTTTATTTCTGCTCACTTTTATGATACCATGTTCATCTTTGGCATTCTGACTTTTAACTGTGATGTAGCTAGGTATAGATTTCTTGTTTTTCATTTTGCTGAAGATTTGTGATTGCCATCAGAAGATTGACATGTTTTCCCAAATGCTGAAAATTTTCTCAAGAAATATTTCTTCAAATATTCTCTGTGCACACTGTATTCTCTTTCACAAACTCTAGTAGTAATTTCCTTCCTTCTGTCGTCCATTACTTTTTAAGTTTTTTTGTTCTTCATGTTTGCAATCTTTCTCTCTTGCATTCTGGGCAATTTCTTGAACTATGTGTAAACCAGGTAATCAAAATATGGTCTATGGACTAGGTCTGGTTCAAGAATTCTTTGCCCATGAGATTCAGAAGACAAGATTAAGCAACTGAGGGGTGCCTAAGTGGTTCAGTAGTTGAGCATCAGACTCTTGATTTCAGCTGGGGTCATGATCTCACATTTCCTGAGGTAGAGTCCCACATCAGGCTCTGTGTTGACAGTATGGAGCCGGCCTGAGATTCCATCTCTCCCTCCCACTCTCCCTCCCTTCTTACTGGCATTCTCACTCTGCCTCGCAAAGTAAATAAACATTTATATTTTTTTTTGAAGTTTGTTGATTTCGAGATAGAAGAGTGAGAATGGCAGTGGTAGCAGAGAAAGAGGGAGGTACAGAATCCTAAGCAGTCTCTCTGCTGTCAGAACAGAGCCTGATGCAGGCTCCTACTCAGGAACTGTGAGATCATGATTGGAGCTGAAATCAACAGTCAGATGCTTAACAAACCAAGCTACACAGGCACCCCCAAAATAAACAAACATTTAAAAGACTAAGCAGTTGGAAAGTCTCATAGCCATTTGACATAGTAATGATGTTGTTATTTTATTTTAAGTTTATTAAATTTTGAGAGAATGAGGGAGGAGGGAGGAGAAAGAATGTGCTGCCTCATCACAGTTTGAGGGGCATAGTTGTTTATACATCTACACATATTTGTGTGTGTGCATTTTTCCTCAACTATCACTGCAATTACCTTAGGGAAAAAACTAGGTACTGAAAATTTTATTTATATCTGTTACTGTATTTTTTATATCATTGCCATTTCATTTTACTTTTCTCTTAACCTATTTCTAATAATGTCTGCTCTGCCTTATGTGTTTTCTAATGTTGATATTCATCTCTATCATGGTTTTTGGCTCTCTCACCTTCTTTTTGACATCAGCATATGATTTCTCTTGCTGTAGTCTTGATCACTTATTCAACTGTTGTCATGCATCAATGGAACTATTTTTTAGGAGGTAATTATTTCACTACTTATAATTCAGTTGCTATCTTTGTTGACTTTTATTTTCTCTATGGCAATACTTCCCAATTTTTAAGTTCAAGTAAATTAACATACTGTGTTACATTAGTTTCAGTATTAAAATGATTCAGCGATTCAACACATTACTGAGTGCTCATTATGATAAGTGTACTGCATCTTCCTGACCTATTTTACCCAACCCGTCACCTCTCTTCCATCTGGCAAAGACCAGTCTGTTCTCTGTAGTTAAGAGTCTGGTTTGTCTGTTGGTTTGTCTTTTTATTCTTGATTTGATTCTTAAAATTCCACATACGAGTATCATGGATGACTAACAGATTGTTAGAACAAATACTTGGCATCCGGGAAGGGACAAGCAACATGCACTCAGGGAATCAGAAAAGACTGTGTATTTCGTACCAGTGCTGGCCCATCGGAGTCACCTCCAAAGGCTGAACATCTGGCTCAGATTTTAGTAGTCTTTTATACATATGTGCTTCTGGAAAGGGCAGGGCTAGTACAGTCAAGCTCTGGTTCCTGGCTGCAGGCTGATAGAGGAGGAAAGCAAGATAGTGGAAGCCAAAAGCATGCAAGGGGAGCATCTGGCCTTAGCATCTGACTGCATGTTTTTATCTGCTTTTTTACCAGCTTTCCTTCTAAAGATGACATTTCTTAATTTTTGTATTTAACCAGACACACTACCTGTTGCTTTCTTTAAAAATCTTTAACCTGGGGTTTTTGTCACTAAACTGCTTTTTTAGAGAATTTTTAGATAATTAACATTTTTTTCAATTTTTATTTTTGAGAGGGTCAGAGTGCAAGTGGGTGTGGGGCAGAGAGAGAGAGAGAGAGAGAGAGAGACAGAAAGACAGACAGAATCCGAAATAGGCTCCAGGCTCTGAGCTGTCAGCAGAGATCTCAATGTGGGACTCGAACTCAAAAACCATGAGATCATTACCTAAGCTGAAGTCAGACACTTAATTGACAGAGCTGTCCAGGCACCTCTGAGAATTTTTCAATAATTTTTTAGATAATGTTTACTTTGGGACACACATATATACATATATATGTGTGTGTGTATATGTATGTATATGTGGATGTATGTATATGTATGTATTAAATCTTGAGTTACTTGCCTTCATACAACACCAACACCAATAATGAGTTGTTGAGTGAACTATCGAGATAGAGTGACTACATTTCCTTGAGTACATAGAGAACTATTGGGTGACTATTGCACACTTTGGAGATCTCAATTTTGAATTATTGTGTTAAGAGCTCCTAATTTCAGAATTTAACAGTCTCTCTTTGAAATGACCTTTGTTTATAATACTTACCTAAAGCCTGTGTAAAGCTATTGGCAAAAACTCAGAATCTCATGCCAAAAGCTAGTAAGGCAAAGGTGAAAGGGTGTCCATTTCCTGGAAACGTCAAGTCCTCATGCTGCTGGGATTACTCTTTCTAGTGGCCTTAGCCCTCATTCCACATGTTGTAGGAAATCCAGATTTTTGACGAAAGAGCTTCGGGATGAGTCCCCCAACCCCCAGCAATATTTTTTTCTGGTCTCTCCAGGGAATTCTTGATCTCCATGTTTCTTGATTCCCTAACTGCTGTACTATTTCTGTAGTCTTGGTCATGTTTAGCATTGTGTTTATTCCTGCATTTCCTTAAAGTACCAATTATCATAGACTATCATTATGGCTGAATATTAATGAAATGTTGGGGGAATGGAAACATTGATAAATGCAAAACACTGATTAATGCATAATTAGCTAATATGCTTACTGTCTGGTTAACAGACAAATTAAAATTGAATATTATACATAGAGATATGATGAAGTCTGAAAGGTCTGAAAACTGTCACTCCTCGGTCAGGAAGGAAGTGCTTGCTCATCCTAGGTCCTGGAGATATCAATCATCTGGTAGATGTTTGATTTTTTTTCTTAAACCTTCTCTCTGACTTCCTAAGCTGCCAGCTTACTCCTCTGAATTGTTGTGTTCTTGTTGAGAGAAATTTAGTTCTTTACCAATTTCTCTCCAGACTCTGCCTTCCACTTTTTTCCCTATATTCAAAAATGAGTTAAGCTGCTCTGTTTATCAAATAAAGTTTTCTACCCTTATTAATATGAAACTTAGGGATTAAAACTTAAATATACTCAAGAAAAAATTTCTAAAGTTCCACTACTCTAAACCAGGCAGAGTATATTTGGGATATTTGTGGATGTAACTTTCATTCAATGTCTTGACATTATATATCCTGTTCCATTCAATCTTGTAAACTCGTTCATTGTGAAATAAAACATATGCAGAAGTGCACTGCTCAGGTCTAGAAGTTAAACAATTTCAGCTCCTCCTGTCCTCAAACTTTCTATGTAATTGTTTCTGACCACTTTTTTTTTGTTACTGTTTCTTTCTTTTTTTTGAGAGAGCATGTGCATGAGTAGGTGGAGGAGAGCGTGAGAAGGGAAGAGAGAGTCCCTAGTAGACTCTACCTTTCTTAACACTTTTAATTCCATTATTCATTACCCTAACAGACAGGTGCCACCTTAATTACTACACACTAATTTTGACTGTTTTTGGACTTCATGTAAAAGAAATCATACAATACCTATTCTTTTGCATGTAGTCTTTTTTTTATAGTCTTAATATTTCTGTGACATGGGTGGGAAATAAGGGAGATACTATTAAAATGCAGATTCAGTAGGTTTGGGGTTGAAACGATATTGTGTGCTTGTATAAAAATCACAGGTGATGTTTATGCTGCCTTCCAAGGGACTACACTTTGATTGTGAAGGGTTAACATAATATTATTTACATAAATTAAAAAATAACATGACAGCAGTGGTACTGTTTTGTTTTTCTTGGAACCTATACATCATGATGGTTAACTTTGTGTTAACTTCGCTGTGGTTATTCAGTTGTTAGGTCAAGCACTAGTCTAGGTGTTTCTGCAAAGGTATTGGATATTACTACTACTTAAAATCAGTTAACTGGAGGCAAAGCAGGTTATCCTGCATAATGTTGGGTGGGCCTCATCCAGTTAACTGAAAGCCTTAAGAGCAAAGACAGAGATTTCCTGAAGGAAAAGCAATTCTTCCTGAAAAGCGAAACCCAGAAACCCTGTGTTTCTACAGATTTTGGACTCACAACTACATCAGCACTTAACTGAATTTCCAGGCTGCTGGCCTGCCTACTGATTACAGGCTTCGCAGCCTCCACAATTAAATGAGCCAATCCTCTAAAATCTATCAGTTCTGTTCTCTTAACGAACCGTGACTAACAGGACATAGAATTATGAAGAATAACATTAAAATAAAACGCTATAGTAAATCACGGGGCAAAGGATGGGAATGGTAATATGATGAGAGGAGACAGATATATTGAGACTATGTGTAGGTCAGTGATGAAAGTATGCCATGAACTGGAAATCATGGGTATAACCTTTAAACCTGGAGATTTAACAAAGGAGAATCAATAATGAACATAGACTCAGAAGCAAAAGGAAATTGAACCTAAAGCATATGCAAAGTTGGTTTAAGGTAAAAGGGGCTATTGGTCATTTCTAAGAGGAGAGAGAACAGATGGATTATGCCCTATTACGCTCTTGCCACTCCCATTTTCATAGTTTCTATAATATGGAAGTTGGAAGTCCAACATTGTCTGTAGACCTGAGTCACATAATTAGAAGAAAGCCATTTCTTCTTTAAAAATGGAAAGGAAGGTGGGGTGCCTGGATGGCTCAGTTAAGGGTCTGACTTTGGCTCAGGTTGTGATCTCACGGTTTCTGGATTTGAGCCCCACGTTGGACTTTGTGCTAACAGAGCCTGGAGCCTGCTTCAGATTCTGTGTCTCCCTCTCTTTCTCTACATTTCTCCACTTGTGTTCTCTCTCTCTCTCTCTCAAAAAATAAATATACATAAAAGAAATGGGAAGGAAGTAAAAATCCATTCCGTGTTTTCTTTCCCTAAATGTTTCAGTTAAAATTACTTCCATCAAGTAGAGCTTTATTACATTATGAACAATGCCTGTGCTTTTCCAGAGACAAAAAAGATGTAAAGGACCAAAACATAATTTTCCCCCCTCAAAGTTGTTACTAGTTACATTGAGAGAATATCTATTTTTGAGCTCAACTAATCTGTGTTTCTCTGTCTTAGGTTCATGAATGTTTTTGCCTGAACGAGCCCTTTAGCATTAGTTCCCTGTAAATTAAACATATAGAAAGATGTCATCATCATCTGTTTTTCCTAAATGTATATAGGAAAATGTATATAGCACTAGGTTATTGGTCTCAATTTACAGTAGTTTTCACCTGTGTTGTGGGTTGAATTGTGTCCCCCCACCCCATCTGGAACCAGTTCATATGGTGGAGTCCTAACACCCAGTACATAAGAATGTGACCTTATTTGGAGATTAGTGTTGTTGGTGGTGGTGGTGGTGTTTTTCTTTTTGGAGGCAAAGTGTGGATATGTTTGTTAGATTGTGGTGACAGTATCAGAAGTATATACATATGTTATGGGATGCCTGGGTGGCTCAGTTCGTTAAGCATTTGACTCTTGATTTTTGTCTGAGGTCATAATCTCCTGGTTTGTGAGAACAAGCTGTGTTGTTGAGAGAGATTCTCTCCCTCCCTCTCCCTTTGCCTCTCCTCTGCCTCCATGTACTCTCAGTCTCTTTCTCTTTCAAAATAAACATTCAGATAGTATAAGTAGAACCCTACTGATTTTTGTCTTGGGCATTAATGTGATCAGCCATATTTGACCTAGTTGTAATTTTCTCAACACTTCTGGAACTATAGATGTATGTTCACCTATACAAAATGACCTGAGATAAGTAGGCATTGTATATTCTAGAAACTTCTTTTTAT
Source organism: Mungos mungo (assembly GCA_004023785.1). Lineage (NCBI taxonomy): Eukaryota > Metazoa > Chordata > Mammalia > Carnivora > Herpestidae > Mungos > Mungos mungo. The sequence goes on from PISW01007754.1 coordinate 77,942, forward strand.
CTTTACATCTTGATTTATCTTACATAGTCATTCTCATTTTCTTCTAATGTTCTGCTTTTGTTATGCTGTGAGACAGAGAATCCAGAAACAATCAGAACAGTAATAACTGGTCTGAATCAAACAGGTGTTAGTTCTATGGTAGGCACTTTGTCTGCCCTATTGCACCATACTGGAGATAAATGTTCTTACTCTAATTTTTTCCATTTGATAAAAGGAAAGCATAGCTAGTGGGTAGCTCCTTTCAAACAAGCTGATAGAATTAGCCAAGTTCCAGATGTCAGACTCTGAAATTCAGTTTTAGCTACTAAGCTGTACTGCTTAAGTTGTACATAAGGTGAAAAGTAAGTTTTTCAGGGAGAGACTAGGTGGTTTCCCAGAAAATATACTTATTTTAGTTCATGTGATTTGTGACATTTTTATTACCCAGAAAGCAGGATTGTAGACTCATTTACAGAAGGCTAAGTTCTGGGGTATTGGTATAGGGTTAGAGTCAGGGAGAACTTTCTTGAGCATGTAGTAACTTTAATGATTTGGGGCCTATAATTACTTAGGTTCATTACTGTCATGTATCATTCATTTGTTCACTGGGCACTTACCATGTGATCGACACTGTAATCGACATGGGAGATTCAAATATTCATACGACTTAGCTCTTTAAATACCTCTCTACTCTTTCTCCTCTATAAAACCATATTCTGTTGGACTCCAGCAAGACCAAGTAGAGGAGAGAAAACCAGATGTGATGAAGTAGAAAGGGAAATAAGGCCTACACAGGACTGGGGGTGTATATAAATGCTTACAGGGTTGAGTGAGTTTGACAAACAGGAAGAGAAGTAAGACTTCAGTCAAAAGTCTTGTTAGGAGTCTAGAAGTCTAGAGTCTAGAAGGATTCTACTTACATTTCAGTAAAGGAGAGATCTAAACATTGGATTTATTTACTTTATTCATGGACAAGACCATTAACGATGATGGATTAAGATTTCTTGCCCTTGGAGAGCCCATTCTTTTTGGAAATATGAAGGTATAAGACAATTTTATATAATTTAATCAGTTAGAAGTTTGAGGAATGAAAATAGATTTGAGAACAAAATACTTCTGATTAGGGATAAGTCATAAAAGTTTTAGTAAATGAAATTACCCATAAGCTGGTCTGTTAATTAGGAGAATTGCAAGGCACTGAGGGAGTAGAATAAGAGAATCAGAATAATTTTCCTGTGTGTGTATGTATGTGTGTGTGTGTGTGTGTGTGTGTGTGTGTGTGTGAGAGAGAGAGAGAGTGAGAGAGAGAGAGAGAGAGATAGATTATTTTTTAATAACTTGGTTGAAAGTTTTTAATGAGGAAAGGGAGTGCATGATTATTACGTCATTATGCACATTTCAACTGGAATAGATAAAATGAGTATTCCTTTTTACCACCCCATTCCCTCATTCTGAATCTCTTCTTTATTTATTTTGAAACATAGAAAAACAAATACTATTTTGTGTATTTAAATACAAATGAAATCCCAACATATTGATTGGTCAGCAATTTTCTTTGTTTTAACTCAATCTTCTAGTCTTTAATGTTGTGTGCTGTGAGAGCAGAGCATGTGTGTATGATAGTTTATATAACCATTTCCCTATTGATGGATATTTTTTCCTTAGTCATTACAAAGGATACTGAAATGAAGTCTCTTTGCAAACGTCCAAATATATAGATAATAAAAAGTGGAATTTCTCAGTCAAAATGAGTATACATTTAAAATACTTATAGGTGCTGACAAATTGCTTTCTAAAATGTCCCCATTTACACCTCAACAACAAAAAAATGATAGTACTCCTGTGAACTTATGCCAGCACTCAATATTACCAATCTTTGTAATTTTGCCAGACTGATGGAAAAACTTAGAATTGCCTTATTTATGTTGCAGTTTTCTTCATATCGGTGATATGGAACATATTTTCACATGTTTATTGGTCAGTTGAGGTATTCTATTATAAATAAAAAAGGGTTGTCTTCTTTTATCCTTTGCCCATTATAAGTATTTGGTTATTATCATTGTTTTTTAATTTGCAGTGTCTTTTTAAAAAATTCATGATTGAAATAGTTTATATATTATCTATGTTGTGAATGTATTTTCCCAATTCTGTGTCTCCCTCTCTCTCTGACCCTCCCCTGCTCACACTGTCTCTCTCTCTCCAAAAATAAATAAAACATTAGAGAAAAAGTTTTGTAAATATCTGGTAGAATTCTCCTGGGAAGCCATCTGGCCCTGGGCACTTATGCGTTGGGAGATTTTTGATAACGGATTCAATTTCTTCACTGGTTATGGATCTGTTCAGATTTTCTCTCTCTTCCCATTTGAATTTTGGTAGTGCATGTGTGTTTAGGAATTTGTCCATTTCTTCTAGATTGTCCAGTTGGTTGGCATATAGTTTTTCATAGTAATTTCTGATGATTGCTTGTCTTTCTAAGGGATTAGTTGGAATCCATTTTCATTCATGATTTTGTCTATTTGGGTGTTCTCTCTTTTCTTTCTGTGGAGCCTGGCTGGAGGTTTATCAATTTTGTTTATTCTTTCAAAGAACCAATTCTTGGTTTCATTGATCTGTTCAACTGTTTTTTTTTTTGGATTCTAGATTGTTTATTTCTGCCCTGATCTTTATTATTTCTCTTCTTCTGTGGGGTTTGGGGTGCTCTTGCTGCTCCCCTTCTAGTTTCCTTAGGTGCTCTGTTAGATTTTGAATTTGTGCTTTTTCTAGTTTGTTGAAATAGGCCTGGATTGCTATATACTTTCCTCTTAGGGCTGCCTTTGATGCATCCCAGAGAGTTTGGATTGTTGGATTTTTGTTTTCATTTGTTTCCATATATTTTTTAATTTCTTCTCTAATTGCCTGATTGGCCCAAAAACCATTGGATGGTTTTTAACCTCAACATTTTTGGAGGTTTTCCAGACTTTTTCCTGTGATCGAGTTCAAGTTTCATAGCAATTTGATCTAAAAGTGTACATGGTATGATCTCAATTCATTTGTATTTATGGAGGGCTGTTTTATGACCCAGTATGTGATCTATCTGGGAGAATGTGCCATGCACACTTGAGAAGAAAGTGAATTCCCTAGGTACAGGATGCAGAGTTCTAAATATATCTATCAATCCCATCTGTTCCAATGTGCTGTTCAGGTCCATTGTTTCTTTAGTGATTCTCTGCCTGGTTGACCTATCCATTGCTGTAAGTGGAGTATTAAAATCTCCTGTGATAAGCACATTCTTATCAATAAGATTGTTTCTGTTTGTGATTAATTGTTTTATGTATTTGGGCTTTAAAAATTTGGCACATAGATGTTTATAATTGTTAGCTCTTCCTGATGGAGAGACCCTGTAATTATATAATGTCCTTCATGTTTTGTGACTGCCTTTACTTTAAAGTCCACTTTGTCTGATATAAGTATGGCTACTCCAGCTTTCTTTTGGCTTCCAGTCGCTTGATAGATATTTCTCCATCCCCTTACTTTCAATCTGAAGGTGTCTTCAGGTCTAAGATGAGTCTCTTGTAGACACCAAATAGATGGATTTTGTATTTTTATCCATTCTGCTACCCTGTGTCGTTTGATTGGAGCATTCAGTCCATTTACATTCAGTGTTATTATTGAAAAATATAGGTTTAGGTTCATTGTGTTTTTTGTAGAGTTCATGTTTGTTGTGGTGTCTCTGGTACCTTATATTCCTTGCAACATTTCCCTCATAGGGTCCCTCGTAGGGTTTATTGTAGGGCTGGTTTGGTGGTGATGAATTCTCTCAAAAGATTGTTTTTATTTGGGAAAACCTTTATTGTTCATTCTATTTTGAATGACAGGCTCGCTGGATAAAGGATTCTTGGCTGCATATTTTTTCTGTTCATCACATTGAACATTTGCTGCCATTCCTTTCTGGCCTACCAAGTTGCAGTAGATAGGTCTGTAATGACTCTGATAGCTTTCCCTTTGTATGTTAGGGCCCTTTTATCCCTAGCTGCTTTCATAATTCTCTTTATCCTTATATTTTGTAAGTTTCACTATGATATGTCATGCAGAAGGTCGATTCAAGTTACATCTTAGAAAAGTTCTATGCATCTCTTGGATTTCAATACCCATTTCCTTCCCTATATTGGGGAAGTTCTCAGCTATAATTTGATCAAGCACCCCTTCAGGACCGTCTTCTCTTTGTCTTCAGGAATTCCTATGATAAGGATATTGTTTCATTTGATTGTATCACTCAGGTCTCAAATTCTCCTTTCATGCTCCTCTATCAATTTCTCTTTTTCTTGGCTCCCTCTTTTGCTATAACTGTGTCTGCTAATTCACCTATTCTCCTCTGCATCTTCAATCCTTGAAGTGGCTGCCTCCATTTTATGATGCACCTCATTTATAGCCTGTTTCTTTTTAACTCATCACAGCTATTTTGAAGGCCCCTAGTCTTTGTATCAATACCTTCTCTGATGCTTTTTTCAAGCCCACTGATTAATTTTATGACAATTGTTCTAAATTCTTCTTCAGTTATGTTGCTTTTGTCTGTTTTGAGTAGTTCTGTGGCTGTGATTTCTTCCTGGAATTTCTTTAGAGGAGAGTTCTTTCCTTTTGTCATTTTGGCTAGCTTTCTGTCTCTTGTCAGTTTTAAAAGCTCATTCTGCACTGTGCATGTTTAATATTGCTCTATTAAAGGAGGCTCATTGGCTGTCCAGGGACTGTTGTTTCAGGAAGTGTTCTTTTAATGGTGTCTCTCGGTTTATCTTGTTGTGCATTTGATGATTTTATTTTCCTACTCACTGATAATTGAGACTCTCCACCATGTGTACTTTGGCTTGTTTCTTGAGGTCGCCCTGAAAAGGAAAACAGACAGAAAAAACACAGGGAACAAAAGCAGGTAAATGCACAGACAAATCAAATAAACAAACCAAAAGGGGAAAGAAAAGAAGAACAGAAGAAATAAGAAAGGAACAGAAAAGACAAAAAAGAAGGTGGGGGACAGAAACAACAAAAGACAAAGGACAGTCTGAGAGCATAAAACCTGCAGAGGGGAGAGATAAGAATGAGATAAGGGAAAATATATCTGGATGGCAAGGATTGATCTAATCACTGCAGTGCATAAATGTTGGTCTTTCCCAACTCCGGGGGGAGGGAGGGGGGAAGGAGAAATGAAGGAAAAAAGAAAAGTGAAAAAAGAAAAGTGAAAAAAGAAAAGTGAAAAAAGAAAAGTGAAAAAAGAAAAGTGAAAAAAGAAAAGTGAAAAAAGAAAAGTGAAAAAAGAAAAGTGAAAAAAGAAAAGTGAAAAAAGAAAAGTGAAAAAAGAAAAGTGAAAAAAGAAAAGTGAAAAAAGAAAAGTGAAAAAAGAAAAGTGAA
>PISW01007755.1:0-84302 GCA_004023785.1 Mungos mungo
CAAGTCCATGCCAAGGTCATGATCTGGGGAAAACAGCTCATCAAGTCCATGCCATGGTCATGATCTGGGGAAAACAGCTCATCAAGTCCATGCCAAGGTCATAATCTGGGGAAAACAGCTCATCAAGTCCATGCCATGGTCATGATCTGGGGAAAACAGCTCATGGAGTCCAACCAAGGTCATGATAGGAAACACTGTGAGGCCTGCGCCATGGGGAACCCACCTCAGCAGAGCCGCAGAGTCTCTCTGTGCCATCCGGCAAAGTCTCAATGACTTCGGAGTAGGGTAGGCCCAGGGTTTGGGCTAAGCTGGCATCCTCTGGGCTGGTGCTGGGAATTCCTATTCAGAGGGAAAAAGCACAGAACACCGTCTTTGCAAAAAACTCAAGTCACAGAAGTTTTGAAACCACTGACACGCTCGGCTTTAGCTCCCTGAAGGGGGACCCTCTTTTGGCTATAGAGGTTATAAAGCCATGGCGCACTCCTTGGGAAAATGGAGCACAGTCTTGGAGAAACCCACCACCCTAATACAACCAGTTTACTACTATGCTGGTGCTTTTTCCTTTAAGTCTTTATCCTGTGCTTCATTTCTTTAAAAAAACAACAAAATAATTGTAATTCTAAAATACACAACTTGGGGTGTTTTCTGTCACTGAGATAGGGATGCGCAGGCATCTGGAGAAGCCTCTTGTCTGAATTCCCTTGGTGACCAAGGACAGCAGCATTCTCTTGGGACGCAGGGCTGACTCCCCCAGCATTTCCCGACACCCTGGAAAAACCCACTTGGTCCAGCAGTGGAAAGCAGGCGACCATGTTTCTGCACACTGTGCTTTGTTCCCAAAGGCAATGGTGCATTCATTCCGGGCAGAAATTTATTCTTCAGTCCTCATGTGCCCTCAAGATGGAGTCGACATAAGTAAATCACTCGTGCTGAGGGCCAAGGCCTGCTGTGTCGGCTTCGGTGATCCGTGAACACAAGCCTGTCGGGCATGGGGTCTCAGTCCTGGCACGGCCGGCCTCCTGGACTCAGCTGTGAGTCTCTTGGACAATCTTGTGAGGGCTGCAGGATGGTGGGGCGCGTCCCTGGCCTCTTGCCAGTAGCACTCCCCGAGTGTGACAGGAAAATCACTGCAGAGCTGCCAAATGTCCTCTGGTGGCCAAATCGCCCCTGGTTGAGAGCGCCTGCTGTAGGGTCAGCTGTGAGACCCGCTAAGGTCCCTGCAGGCACCACGTGTCACGTGGCCGCGCGCGAGAAAACTTAAGGACGACACGCACAGCGCTCTCGGTCAGATTTCCACAGGCATCCTCTCTGGAGCACCAGCCGACAAAGGGTGACTCAATGTTTGGGAGACAGGTCCTAAAGCTCCCTGGAGAGACGGAACGCTCCACGGTGTGATGGAAAGTTCTGTGCTGTGCCGGCTGAGATTATGACGAAAAGCACCTAATGAGTCAGATAAATGTTCAGAGTGGACTTGAAGGATACGAAAGGGTGAAGACAAACGGCAGGCAATAAATATTACTGGAAAGGGTTCGTGGTCAAGAAGGGAAAAGAGTCATTTATTAGCTTCCCAAAGCATATGGTTTGGGGAAGCCAGGAGAAATGTTCGAAAGGAGACACTGTGGCCAAAAAACTTGACCACATGAAGAATGCTCTGGACCACAGGGTGGGTATGTGGGGCTCAGCAGGAGGTGAGCTATCTGTTGTTGTTTTCTTTTTAAATTTTTTAATCTTTATTTTTGAGAGCGAGAGAGAGACAGAGAGAGAGAGAGAGACAGAGTGTGAGTGGGGGAGGGGTAGAGAGAGAGGGAGACACAGAATCCGAAGCAGGCTCCAGTCTTTGAGCTGTCAGCACAGAGCCTGACACGGGGCTTGAACTCACAAACCATAAGAACTGCAAGTTCAGGACCTGAGCCAAAGTTGGGTGCTTAACCGACTGAGCCACCCAGGCACCCTGGATGAACTATTTGTAAAGTGCAGGTGAAATGGCAAAAATACTGCTTTATTTATTTATTTTTTATTTCTATTATTCTTCTTGGAAGTCAAGAAACAGTAACTTAGAAAATGTTAATAATGTAACTGAGGGAAATCAAGACAACAGGAAAAATTATTTCCATGCACATCCAAAAAAAAATCAAATTTTTTTTCTTTCAGAATTTTCAATATGTGCCAGTAATTTGACTCAAAATACACCCCTCCCCCACCTCCCCAAAAAAGCAAAAAGCCACATCAGTACAAGCTTCTTTTACTGTTTATCTTGGCTGCTTGTATTAGTGAATCTTACTAATTACAAAATATGCACAAGTCACAGAAGGGATTATTTCCCTTAAGCAACACACTTTCTAGGTTCCAGCGGTCCAAAGGGAATGGCCTGAATGGCTTAATATCCATTTTGTGTTTGGATGTTTCTCCAAATCACTTTGTCAAAAACGGATCTGGGAATTGGGAGGGAAAACACGAATTGTGATAAGAAATGCTATTTCTTCTGGGCGCCAGGAAACTGAGAGTATGGAAGTACCCTCCGCTGCAGGCATCTGGCACTTTGAGGCTGGCTGGGGTCTGCAGCAGGAATCTGGAAGAGGGCGCTCAGGTCCCTCCGAAGGGCGGATCTCTCGCACGGGCTGTCGGGCTGTCGTTAGTTCTCAGCCTTCGGTTCGTCCCCGAGCCCTACTAGGCGAGAACTTGGGGACTCCCAGGGATGGGCGAGGCCACTGGGGACATCCACTGCACAGTTCTAAATGCACCTCCGACTCTACTGCCGTGTCACGGTCCCTTCTCTGGAGGGCTCAAGTTCACCTCCTCCACAGACCTCCGCCAAAACGCAGCCCAATCCATCACTCGTGCTCAGAACCTCCATCTCCGGCCAGATGCTTTTTCTTATTCTCAATAGCAACTAGCAAGGGGTGGGATTCTAGGAATGTTTTCAAAATGCAGTTATTAAATAAGGGTTGTTTACATCATTTTTTTCCAGAGGCAAAAGAGACCATGGAGTCCGCAGGGGGCAACTCCAGTTGACAGCAACAGGCTGGTATTTTGATCTGAAGCCTGCAAAGTATATTTTCCTAATTATATCTGAATAGCTACTTACCTATTTTGGAATCCAGAGAGCCCTCAAAGTCAGCTTTGGCCGAGATAACGACAGGGGCCTCCTGCTGGGTGAGCATGTTCACGGCCGTCACGGGCGTGAGGCAGTCTGAAAATGAGAGCGAGTGACAGCTGGGTGCTCATGCCGTCCGAGTCGCAGAGGAGACCAGTGAGAAAAATAAGCACTGGGACTTCTGTGTGTTGTGCTAATTGTTTAAAAAAATCTGTTCTTTGAAGGTATTAATGGATAATTCACACTGGTAGAAAGTCAAGAGATAAAGCAAATACACAAAAATGTTCATCTCTGCTCACAACCAAAGAAATGAAATGGCGTTTTTACTTTCCAGATGGTAAAAGACGTTCCCGCCACCCCTTTTTCCTTTAGAAAAATACCTCAAGGGGCGCCTGGGTGGCTCAGTCGGTTAAGTGGTCGACTCTTGATTTTTGGCTCAGGTCATGATCTCACAATTTGTGGATTTGAGCCCCCTGTCTCCCTCTCTCTCTCTCCCTGCCCCCCCACTGCTTACGCTATCAAAAATAAATAAACATTTAAAAAATACCTCAAATATACAGAAGAACAACAACACAAAAATCTACAATGATTAAGAGACGTCTGGAATTCCAAATCCTAACACCTGGAAATGGAAGTAGATAGGAGAGTAGAGAGTAACTAGGCAGAGAGCAGGAAAGATCCGGAGACACAAAGGCAGACCAGTTCTTCCCACCTGCCCTCCCTCAGGAGACAGTGGAGGATGCGTTCCAGCAAAACAAAGGGGTAAATTAAGAAACATAAATAGGATCTAGGAAATAGAGGATCCAACAAAGGAAAAAGGGTTAAGACACCCTCAGAACAAAGACAGAGGGAAGTCCTAGGCAGCAGTTGGGCAGCAGCGGCCTAGAAGTGACCAGGTCAGGCCTGAGCAGGACACAGGGCCCAAGAAGCATCTTCTGGAGGCAAAAAAAGGGATCAATACATCATCTGACAGGTTGGAATAAGGAGAAAACTTGTATTGAGAGGAGTTTCAAAGCCTCTGGGACGGTGTGGGGAGACTTAGAAATTCAAAGTACGCAAAGCAAATGAAAAAAAAAAAGAAGACATCATTAACTTCAGACAAAACAGAAAGTATTACCAAAAGGAAAATGTAATCATAGTATCCTTGGCTCAGTTGTGAACGATATTTATGTGGTCATAATAAAACACTTAATTTGGAATTATCCAAACAGTGTGTCATCTTAAACGAAGCTTGTTACAGCCACCATAGCAGGGAGAAAAGCCATTAAGAGATGAATCTTCACCGACAATATGCAGGAATGGAAGCGTGAAGACGCACACAGTCCCAGGGGAAGAAGGGATGAAGAGCGGTAAACAGTGAGTTCACTTGAGCTTCCTGCACCGTAAGCAGCTGACAACAGTTATAATTTGAGAACGCTTACTATCTGTATTTGCCACGTGTTAAGACTTGATATAATTATCTAAAATGTTTTACAAACTCCACAGTTAGAATACGCCCAGGAAGTAAGATTTATTCTTTTCTTTTCTCCTTTGTTAAAATGTTTTAATATTAATGTATTTTTGAGAGAGACACAGACGGTGCGAGCGGGGAAGGTGCAGAAAGAGAAGGAGACACAGAATCGGAAGCAGGCAACGGGCTCCGAGCTGTTAGCACAGAACCCAATGTGGGGCTCAAAGTCACAGACTTCGAGATCATGACCTGAGCCATTAACTGAGCCACCCAGGTGTCCCTCTTTTCTTTCTTTTTTTAATGCTTATCTTATTTTAGGGAAAGAGAAGAGTGTGTGTGCATGTGAGCTGGGGAGGGGCAGAGAGAGAGTGGAGGACAGAAGACCTGAAGTGGGCTCTGTGCTGACAGCAGACAGCCCGATGCAGGGCTCGAACTCACAAACCACGAGATCATGACCTGAGCTGAAATGAGGAGTCAGATGCTTAACTGACTGAGCTGCCCGGGCGCCGCTAGATTTATTCTTTTGAAAAAGGGAAAGAGGCTCCAGAGGCATGGAAGCCAGCTCTTCTCTGCTTTCACCTTGGTGGCGGGGGCCGGGGGGGTCAGGAAGCAAAGGATGGGCTACAGTGGGGACAGAGTGACACGCAACCCAAACAGGTCTCCAGGCACCCACAGTACCACAGCGGGAGGCACCTGTGCCTGAGCTGCCTACGTGCTGATGTTTGTCAAAGGGGAGAACGCATTTCTGCTTCCGTACTGCCCCTCCTCAAAGAAGACGTGTGCACACGTGAAGTCTGCAATGATGATAAATTCGATGAGGAGGACGGGAGGGGAGAGGTGGGGAGGCGGTGCAGGGGTGAAAGTCGCAGGGCAACGTCAAGAGCGGCCAGCTGGAGGGGTGCAGGGGAGGCGTATTTTCCAGACACATGGACGTCTGTACCAGAGAAACAGCTGTGGCACAGGCTGACCCCAGACCTGCCTCTCCTTCCGATTCAGCAACAGAACACTTAGCCGGACACGCGGCGGCACAGCTCACGACAGCACTGCTCAGCATCTCTTGCGCTTGGTGAGGCCACAGGGTACATGCAGAAGCAACCCCTAGGTCATGTTCTCAGAGGGAAGGAGCACGCCCTTCTTTCCTGGCTTCCTACTTAATGCAATGCAGACGAAGTGCAGAACATCTCAGAACACACGGGGGAGGGCAAGACCCTGGACGGGCAGAGCGGGGTGGCACAAAGAGCCTTGGCCGTGACTGACCCATAGCGCAGACTTGTTATACTCGCTCTGAGATTCATGTGGGCCAGAAACAAACTGCTGTCTTTTTAAGTCACTGTGTTTTCAGGACTCTCACAGCCACCAAACTCATTTCCTAAGTAACACATACCTAAAATGATTCAACGAGGCTGGGGAAGGAAGCTTCTGCTAGTGCTAATACTCCTTGACTGGCTTTTCCTGTGATATACATATATTAATGGGATCTTACAAAAACACAAATTAATTTTTAAGAAGAAAGATGGAGGGGCGCGGGGGTGGCTTAGTCGGTTAAGCATCGACTCTTGATTTGGGCTCAGGTCATGGTCTCACGGTTGTGAGATTGAGCCCCGTGTCCAGCTCTGCGTTGGGTGTGAGTCTGCTTGAGATTCTCTTTCCCTCTCCCTCTGCCCCTTTCTGCTCATGAATGCACTTTCTCTCTCAAACAAAGAATTGCAAAGCCTTCTTAAAAAAAACCACCACCCTACTTTCTGAAATCATACCACATGAAGACCAAAATATAAAGACAAAAGCAATCTGATCTTTAAGATACATTTCTGTGGGAACATGAATCAAAAAGCAACGTGACCACATGCAAAAGAATGAAGGTGGACCCTTACTTTTGCCATATATACAAATTAGCTCAAAAATGGACTAAAGACCTCCGTGTAAGATAGGAAGTGAAAAGACAAGCCATCTCTGTGAATCATGTATCTAATAAGGGACTTGTATCTAGAACATGTGAAGGACTATTAAAATTCAACAACAGAAAGACAAACTCAATTAAAAAATGGGCAGAGGATCTGAACAGTCATTTCTCCAAAGAAGATGCATAAATGGGGGCGCCTGGGCGGCTCAGCTGATTGAGCATCTGACTCTTTTGATTTTGGCTCAGGTCTTGATCCCAGAGTCATGGGTTCCAGCCCCGCACTGGGCTCTGTGATGAGCGTGGAGCCTGCTTGGGATTCCCTCTCTCTCTCTCTCTCTCTCTCTCTCTCTCTCTCTCGCTCGCTCGCTCTTGCTCTCGCTCTCTCTCTCTTTCTTCCTCCTCCTCCTCTACTTGCACATGCGCTCTTTCTCTCTCAAGAAAAAACATTAAAAAGGAGAGGATACACAAATGACCAATAAACACATGCAAAGATGTCAGCGCCATTAGCTACCAGGTAGATGCAAATCAAAACCGCAGTGAGACGCCACGCCTACCCACTAGGATGATGCTGATCACAATGACAGACAGTAACAAGTGCTGGCAAAGTTGGGGAGACACTGGAGCCCTCGTGCGCCGCTGGCCGGAAGGTAACACGGTGCAGCTGTTGCGGGAGACAGTCGGACACCTCCTCAGCCAGTAGAACACAGAACTACCATGTGTCCCTGTAATTCTACTCTGGGACACGCATGTAAGGAAAGGAAAACATACGTTCACATAGAAATCTGCACTTCTGCAGTAGCTAGAAAGTGGAACCAAAATGTCCATCAACTGATGAATGGATGAGTTAAATGCGTCATATTATCCTGACATAAAAAGGAGTAAAGTACAGACACAGGCTGTGACACGCATGAGCTTGAAAACACTACACTACGTGAGAGAAGCCAGTCACCAAAGGACAAAAGCCGTATGATTCCATTTATACCAAATGTCCGGGATCAGCACATCTAGGGAGAAGGCAGACTAGTGGCTTTCCGGGGCCGGGGAACCCGTAGGATTGGCGCAGTTGCTACAGGTGTGGGATCTCTCTGGGGCAATGAACATGTTCTAACTCTGACTCACGGCTGTGAAATTCTGTGGATATACTAACAACCACTGAATTCTTCACTTTAAGGGTGAAACATTAAAAAAAAAGGGGGGGGGCACCTGGGTGTCTCGGTCAGTTAAGTGTCCGACTTCGGCTCAGGTCATGATCTCACAGTATGTGAGTTTGAGCCCTACATTGGGCTCTGAGCTGACAGTGCAGAGCCTGGACCCTGCTTTGGATTCTGTGTCTCCCTCTCTCTCTGTCTCCACTCTGCTCATGCTGTCTCTCTCAAAACTAAACATTAAAAAAATTAAAGGTGAATTTTATAGTATGTGAATTCTATCTCCATTGGGAAAAACAAATCAGTCGATGACCTTACAAGTTAGTGGATCTGTAATGAATACAGATCGGCAACTTGCATGGTGTATCTGACCACAATCTATTTCTTAAGAAAAAAAAATTCAATAAAATCTGAAGTTCTTGACCAGGTCTAGAGCTCTCCGTATTTCTCCTTGGTCAGGCGCTGGCAACGCGAAGCAGGAAGCAAGGAAGCCACAGAGAAACCTCAAGGACCCGAAGCATTTCCTACAGTGGCAAAGGAAACGTTCTGGGTAGAAAGGTGCCCTCCGCTCTCAGGGCCCCACCGCAAAGCAGGCAGGTCTTTCGTGCCCTCTGGAAAGAAGAGACAGATGGCCTTCCCTCAGCGTTCAGCAAAGCGGGCTCCATGCAGGGACACTGCGGAAACAGGGCTGTGTGGTCAACTGAGTGTGAAACACGCCACACGCTCTCTCAGACAGTCGCAGCGCTCAGCAACGGTTCTGAGAAGTCCAGAAGCAAAGAAAGCTGCTCACTTTCATCCATTCCGGGCCCTACGTGAGCACACATCTACTGACATGTGCCAGAAGGAGGCTAGAAGGAGGCTAGAGGGCACAGTGTGTTGGATGAAAGAACAGACCGTCACCTACGGGGTCCTCTCCTCGTCCCATCCCCACTCAGACCCTAAGCACAAAGAGGGCAAGACGACAGCGAACAAGTGATCACTGACTGTTCCAGGGCTTCCAGGGAGACCAGGCCCTGTTCTCCGATGTGTCCATAACAACAGCATTCTGAGGTGCCCTTTAGGGAGACCTCATTTGCCCTTCGGGCCAAAAGCGCGTCGTGGAGACCACTGGTGACTCAGCGCTGAAGTGCGTGGTTCCAGAGCCTCAGGGTTTGAATATTTTAATATTAGAAATGTAAGAAAAGACGCCAGGAAAAGACAGAACAGCTTCTAGAACTCTGATGATATTTCCCTATTGATGCTTTTTATGGTTTTTGGCTTCCATCAAGTCAGAGCTTACATAACACAACTTAAGTCAGAGGCGGTCAGCTGAGGGAAGGAGGCAGCATCAATGATGAAAATAAACTCAATTTCAAGAACTCGACAGGGAGGCACCTGACTTTTTGCTCTTTTAAAGGTATCTATGCCAAATCAGAGGCTGCGGAGCGAAACACAGTACTTGTAGGCAGAACATCAGCGACCCAGTCGGGCCGGCCACAGATCGGGGCGGTGGCCCCAGGCCTCTGCCGTCGCGGGCCTCCAAACACTTCGGGGAGCTGCTCGGGCCCCTCCGTTCTGACAACCGCTCTTGCCCGTCCTCACCATCTCTCCCCAGCACTCACAGTGTGCCACTCCTTGTCACTCAACCCCACCCACGGGTGTCACTCTCCTCCTCTGAGCCCCTCAGGGCTCCTTCTGTACCCGCAGGGCCTCCACAACCGCCCTGCCTGCTCCACGGGGAAAGCCGAACTCACGAAGTTCAAGTGTCCTCCCTTCTGTCACAGGACGGCTCTGGGACCAGAACCTCGGCAGAAGTCAGCGTAGCAGCTGCAGGGACTCATGTCTGAGAATGTAAATTCCTGCAGGGGCTCCATTCGGTCACAACCACATGCTGCCCCGACTTTCAGCAGTCAGCAGTCCCCCTCAAAACCTGACGCTGGGGGGGAAACCCAGCCACTCGCCTGATTTGAGCCGGTTGGCAATGGCAAATGGCAACAGCGATATGATGTTTAGAATGAAACCTCAGGGGCACCTGGGTGGCTCAGTCGGTTGAGTGTCTGACTTCAGCTCAGGTCATGATCTCAGAGCTCGTGAGTTCAAGCCCCGAGTTGGGCTTGGTGCTGACAGCCAGAGCCTGGAGCCTGCTTTGGATTCTCTGTCTACCTCTCTCTGCCCTTACCCTGCTCACACACGCTCTATCTCTCAAAAAAATAAATAAACATTAAAAAAAAAAAAGGAAGGAAGAATGTAACCTAAAAGAAGGCACACAGCCATACTCGTATGGTGATTTTAAGTCTGAGTTTCAGAAAAACCGCATTACGCCCAAGGCGCTGCGCCGGCCTTACATCACTAATGAACACCGTGTGTCAAAATCCAGAGACTTGACGTGCGAATTAATCTGGAGGCTTTGACTACGTTGACATCTGCAAAAAAGAATATTTCCACTCTGAAAATTAGAACTGGAAAATTGAGCACTGAGTGTAATGTTCCATTTGGAATTATTTCAGAGATTATTAAAAAGAGGTGAGAAGGAAGCTGGTGAGCCATTCGGGGCTAAAATAAAATGATGATCACGAAAACATCATTCTTTGCACCTGCTAAAATAAGTTCTTAATTTCTTACACATAAAAATGTCTGGAATTGATACAGTGCCTTTCATGTCAGAAACTCCATCTCATATACATGCATTTTTTAGAGCACGTGTGTGTGTGACAGGGGACAGGCACTAAGGGAGGGAGAGAGAATCATAAGCAGGCTCCATGCTCAGCCCAGAGCCTGATCCTGGACCCGATTCCATGACCCTGAGATCATGACCTGAGCCGATATCAAGAGTCGGACCCTTACCCGACCGAGCCACCCAGGCGCCCCTCCGTCTTTTATAATGCATGATCTCATTAAGTCCCTGTGGGTATGACCTCATTTTCATTTGTGTCACCAGATTAACCGGAAGAAAACAAAATCCAAGAGCTGGATGTTTACGTGTTTTTTGTTTTTCGATTTTAGATATTATTCAACCATCACAGCCCACAGGGAATCTCAAAATGCTCCTGAGAGTTAAAACTATGAGGTTTTCCTTTAAATGAACAGTTGAAAAGAATCCAAGTTTTCTTTTGAGTAGGCAGAAAGTAAAACAGAGAGATAGCCATGCTGGACTGAAATTTTAAGACAAGTCTGTTTTTCTATTTCAGCATAACAAGAGATGACAGCAAGTGACATCTGTCTTGGGCCAGAGTGAATCACATACACATTCGGCTCTCCTCTGTTACGACCCCGCGGAAGAAGGCAGGCCTGTGGCTGGTCCTCTGAGTGTCCCTGGATGCTGGGCGTGTAGCAGGCTCTTCCTAAGTGCTCACTGATTTTGAACCTGGCTTTCATACTGGAAATAAGCAGCTAAAAGGCTTTTTTTTTTTTTTTTTTAAAGTAGGCTCCATGCCCTACATGGCACTTAAACTCATGACCCTGAGATTAAGAGTTGCATGTCCTATGGACTGAGCCAGCTGGGTGCCCCCAGCAATTAAAAGTTATGCTTCTTTGTTTCTTTTTTTTTTTTTTTTTAGGGAGAAAGCAAGAGAGGGAGCGCATGCACACACGATTAGGGAAGGGGCAGGGAGAGAGAGGGAGGGAGAGAGAGAATCATTTTTTTTTAAGTTCATTTATTTTGAGAGAGAGGGAGAGAGAGCACAAGCAGGGGAGGGGCAGAGAGAGACAATCCAAGGAGGCTCCACACCGATGTGGGGAGCCCAATGCAGGGCTTGAACCCATGAACCACGAGATCACGACCTGAGCCAAAACCAAGACTTAGGCGCTTAACCGACTGAGCCACCCAGGCGCCCAGAGAGAGAGAGAATCTTAAGCAGCCTCCACGCTCAGCACAAAGCCTGACACAGGGCTCGATCCCACAACCCTAGGACTATGATCTGAGCTGACAACAAGAGTCAGACACTCAATTGACTGAACCACCCAGGTGCCCCAGCAATGAAATCTTAAGCCAAGAGAAGTTGGGATGACATTGTCTATCTTTCCAGCCTAGAAATCTTTCATTCTGGTTTTTTAAAGATTAGCAATTAAGAAAAAAAAACTTGACATCACCATCACTAACATTTCTGTAGTCAAATAACTCAAACAGACCCTGATAATTCAGACTGTGTGCTTTGGGTTGAAATTTACAGTCTATGACAAGAGAATAGGGAAGAGGATTTTACAGAAATATTTACATTTCTCCAGAGATCTACCTCTTTTTTTTTTTTTTTTTTTTGAGAGAGACAGAGGATAAGCAAGGTGGGGTTGGGGTGGCACAGAGAGAGAGGGAGACACAAAATCCAAAGTGGGCTCCAGGCTCTGAGCTGTCAGCACAGAGCCTGATGTGAGAATTGAACTTGTGAACTGCTAGATCATGACCTGAGCCGAAGTTGGATGCTCAACTGACTGAGCCACCTGGGCACCCAGCCAGAGACCTACTTCTAATCGATGGGGGACTTCCTTTCACCTGCCAGGCTCCATACCGCCTTCCTCTGGAAGACCCTCCCAGTCTGTGTAGGGGGGCTAGCCCTCCTCACTGCTCACAGTCTTAGTGGCCTCACGAGGAGTGTGTCTGCCCTTCCCTCGCCCAAGCAGAAGGCCAAGGGCCTCAGTTACACCATCAGACACCTTTCCCTGCATCAGGAATCTTGGACCGAGTGCCCCAAGCACTGAGGATGAGGTGAGAGCGGATTCACTCAGTCAAGGGGGCTCAACACACTGTCTGTTAGTTCCTGCTGTCAAACATGGCCGCCCAGGGCCAAGCCGTCTTCCAGACTGGTTCCTGCTAGTCAGCAAGCTTCCCACAGCCTCCAGGATGCTCCCTTTGTCCCATGGGCTGGCCAGAGATGGGTTCTGTGGTGTGCAGCCACGGAATCCTGACCTACGCGCAGGAGCACTCCAAACCCGCCCTGCCCAGGAACACCCGCCCGGCCGATTCCGGGTCAGCCCGATCCATGGACTGAAGCCCACACGGAGCATGGCTCCGCTCGTCTGCTCAGAGGACCGTGGGAAGTCTCTGAAATAATAACGTGAAGCTGGTGAAAATGTTTCCGCTCATTCTCACTGGCTTCCTCCCTGTCGCCGTTGGGACAGCTGATTTGACGATGGAATTATAAATTAAGCAGAAGATTCTATTCCTATCAGAAAAGATTATCTATAATATATCTAGATTATATTTAAAGAGAACTGAGCTTTCAGTCAGAAACTCAGGAGGCAGGGGAGCCTGGGGGCTCAGTCGGTTCAGGGTCCGACTCTTGGTTTCAGTTCAGGTCATGATCCCAGGGTGGTGGGATCGAGCCCCACATTGGGCTCCATGCTGAGTGTGGAGCCTGCTTGACACTCTCTCTCTCTCTCTCTCTCTCTCTCTCTCTCTCTCTCTCTGCCCCTCCCCTACTAGTGAATGTACGCTCTTTCTCACTCTCTAAAAAGAAAGAAATAAAGAAAAAGAAACTCCAGAAGCAGACAAACTAGTAACTCAAAGTGAAACTGAGGGTAACTTAACATTTTCAAAGGTCTTAAGCTCTTATTTATTCTGTTTTAAAATAAAAAACCAAGGGCACTTGGGTGGCTTATTTGGTTAAGCATCCGATTCTTGATTTTGGCTCAGGTCATAATCTCACGGTTCATGGGATTGATCCCCATGTCAGGCTCTGTGCTGACAGCAAGGAGGCTGCTTGAGATTCTCTCTTCCCGCTCTCTCTGCCCTTACCCTTCTCTCTCTCAAAATAAATAAATAAACTTAAAATTCCTTTAAAAATTTTTTACATTAAAATAAAAGAAAACAAAACAAAGTATACCAAGTTAGGCCTCAGTGAAGGACAAATTACCTAGGACACCGTATGTGAGAGAACCGTGAACCTGTGAGGCGCTGTCCCAAAGTTAAGGTGTAATCCCGGTGTCAGCCTGGACCTGGCAGCTCACCTTGGCCAGGGACGAGCGCCTTCCGAAAGGTTTCCTTCAGGCAGCTGTGCCCGTGCAGGAGTCTGTGGCTGGGGGAGATGGCGACGTGGGAGGTGCCGTAGATGGCCTCGGGGGTCGCCGTGTAGGCCGTCAGCTTCTCTCCTGTGACTTGCCCATCCACCTGGCAGGTGAAAGCAGAGTCATTCCACTCCGCAGTGCTCCTTCTGGGCCCTTGTGCTCCGGGCCACGTCCCCTCCTCCCTCCCCTCCTCAAGCCCGCTGGGGCCGGTCTCTGGCTGCAGCCCCAGGCATGTGGAGCCCCGAGATGGCCCTTGGCAGGGGCAGAGACCGGCAGGAGGGAAGAGGATCTCGGAGAAGCCCTCCCGGCCCACCGCCAGGCGTGCTTGGTGGCCCCCAATCACAGGTGGTCAAAGCGTGCTCGGAAAGACGCCCTCCCCGCCCATTTCCCTGGCTCCTCTGCTCACGAATCAAAACTAACCATCAACATGGTGTCGTTTCTGCCCTGACAAAGGGGCTATACTACCCTCTAGGATTTAAGGTAAAGGAAGAAAAATAAAGGCATCTTTTTTTTTTCTCATCTATTTAAGTCCTACGCCCATTTTATGATCTGATTATTTGGATTTTTAAAATTTTATTTATTTATTCTTTTAATGTTTACTTATTTTTGAAAGAGAGAGAAAGAAAGAGAGTGAGAAAGCACAAGTAGAGGAGGGGCAGAGAGCGAGAGACGGATGTGGGGCTCGAACCCACGACCTGCAAGATCATGACCTGAACCAAAATCAGAGGCTTAATTGACTGAGCCACCCAGGCGTCCCAAGGCATCTACTTTCCTACTCAGAAAAACAGTCCGTGAGGCTAATACTATTTTGAAGAAGGAAAGGAAGGACAGCTAAGCTCGGGACTCAGTGTTCCTAGGGTTGCTTAAATGCCTGTTAAGGAAGAGGCATACATTAGGCATCAACTGAATGCAAATTATATGACCTAGAGGGGACAGAGGCTCCTTCCTTCACACGTGTTCGATGCACTCACGGCACACCAACGACACGCAAGTCTACACTATGGCCTGAGTGCCAGTTAGGTGTCCCCTTCGGCACCAGGCCTGTCCCTTCCCCAGAGACATCTCCTTTTCTGGGGGGTCCAGGAACGGAGACAGAAACATTTTCATAAACAAATGCTGGGTAAGGGAGAGAGTGTGGAAGACATTCCATGTACGCGGCCGCACGGCTCAGAAGCTCACAGCCTCCCCCTGGCTGAGGAGCAAAGGCCTTCGACATGGGAGGGGGGGAACCAGACGACGTGAACTGGGGGCACAGGACCCCAAACGAGATGGCCCTGAGAGCGGGAACAAAAGTCGCAGCTGGACTGAAATTCAGAAACCCGACCACCTTCTCCGAAGAGTGGTAAGAGCATGGGGTCGTTTCAGGATTTGTTTCTCAAAGTCCCTGCTCTCTTACGGGGGGGCTTCTCACGTCTGCAGTTGGGGTGGGGGGGTCACGGCTGTGGGGGAGCTGGCACAGGGCGGCGGGAGCGTCGCTCCAGCTCCGTAGATACCAGCGTGACTGCCGGTTGGAAAAGTCTAGAAAGGTAGGTCAGTTTTGCCTCTTGGCTGCCGTCCCCTCCTCCGGATCTGGCCTGAGGTGAGGGACGAGTCTGGCGCTAAAGGAATCGGGCGCAAAAGCCTTGAGCAGGAAAGAGACATCAGAAGAATTAAGAAACAAACACAGAACCCACCAGGGGAAAAACTACAGTGTGACAACTGTCCAGCCTGGAGGGACGACGAGGAAGAAGGTTGAGGGGCACCTTCCAGAGTAGTGGGCCTTGAGCAGTGAGCTCTGAGCAGTATTTCCGCACAGGCCGGCTCTCTGGAACTGGGGTGAGCCCCCGGTCCTGCCCAGCGTCAGGCGTACCCAGCTTTGAGACGGTGGTATCCTTGGCTCTGCTGGCTAGTCACCTGCTTTGTGACATGAACCCCTTTGAGCCCTGGGCCCGCTGCTGAGGAAAACCCCCACACACAGTGCCCACATCATTTCCGGGACTTCGTGGGCCCGCAGATGTGCTGTCCGGTAGGGTGGCTACAAGCAGCACGAGGCCACGGGGCCCCTGGAGAGTGGCCAGAGCTGCCGTAAGCACAGGACAGCACATGTCTCAGACTCCATGCCCAACCCGGAATGGAAACGATTTCCGCACTAAACGTTTGTTACTGGCCACGCCCTGAAATGAGAACGTTTGGTACATAACGGGTTAAGTAAAAGTATGTTATCAGAATCCATCTGTTTCTTTCCACTTTAAAAGCGCGGCTGTGACGAGGCCTGTGGTCACGTGTGCGCCCGGCAGCGCTTCCCCCCGCGACAGGCCGCTGCGCTGTCCCCAGCTGCGGGTCGGCTCAGCGGAGGGGGGTGCCGCAGAGGGGGTTTGGGAGCTTGAGTCGACGCAGACGCTACTGCTCGGTCACCTTCAGTGTGAAGTCCAGGTGGCAGCCCACGCAGTCCCCGATCCAGTGCGCCTGCATGCCTTTGATTCCGTACCACTCCGGAAGGTCGGCCAGCGCGTCCTGCATGGCCTGTGGGGGCGACAGGAGGGGGGAGGGGGCACTTCAGAGGCAGCACACAAGGTGGGACACTAACAGAGGCTCCGGATTCAGCCCCTCTCTTGTCCGCCCGCCAACCCCAGGAGCCCGGCCAGGGTCAGAAACAGACCGCTCAGCACGACTCGATTTGGTGAGATGGGCTTGACGCATTTCTCTGTTCTGAGCCGGCCAACGTTTCACGGAAGGAAAAAAATTAAGGAAGAAAGACCTTAATTAACATATTTGATGAATGCAATGAATGCGTTCTCTCCCATGGTCTGGGAACTATGCAAAAGAAGTTCAAGTTTATGTATTTTGAAACTCTAAGATAAGCAACTCAATGGGGATGGGCATTCTACAACTCACCTGTATCAGACAGAGAACATGATCGGGGTGCCTGGGCGGCTCAGTCAGTTGAGCATCTGACTCTTGATTTCAGTTATGATCTCACGGTTTGTGGGTTCGAGCCCCACGTTGGGCTCTACACTGATAGCATGGAGCCTGACTGGGATTCTCTCTCTCCCTCTCTCTCTGCCCCTCCCCTGCTCGTTCTCTCTCTCTCTCTCTCTCTCTCTCTCCAAAACTTAAGAAAAAAAAATAACACTATATATTACATCCCGCATTTACAAAAATCAGCATAAAGGAAACCATCGCACTGATTTGCTATTAGGAGGTGCAAATCTATTTTCACTGTTACTTGTTTTGTCTACTTTCACTCCTAAATTCCCACAAAAGGGGGCTTTTCTATAAATTACGTTCTATGGCTTCAACTACATGCCATCCCTCAGCATTTGATGATGAGATGTATTCCTTCAACAGATGGATTTAAAAGTAAATCACACATATGTAATGCGAGAAGTCCTATTTTATTATATTATTTTCAAATGTTTATTTATTCTGAAAGAAATGGGGGAGGGGCAGAGAGAGAGGGAGACAGAGAATCCCACGCAGGCTCCAGACCATCAGTGCAGAGCCTGGCACGGGGCTGGAACTCACAAACCGTGAAATGGTGACCTGAGCCGAAATCAAGAGTCAGATGCTTAACCGTCTGAAACACACAAGCGCCCCAAAGAGTCCAAGTTGAAATTCTTAACTGTATTATGATTAATACAGGCAACACAATGATGCCTTACTTGGCCGGTGTTTTGTAACTCACAGGGGCTTCCACACACACCCCCTCTCACGTCCTCAGGGGTGGGGGGCTCACTTCTCAGTCCATGAACTTACGCCGAGAGCATTCTCCTCTCTGATGCGAGGCTGCAGGAGCAGACGAGCCTGAACGACCACCCACACTTACTAACGCTCTTTCCCTCCAGCACAGAGACCCACACTGTCATGCGATAAACAACGTGGAGCATTTCCTTTGCCTGTCATCTGGCTACTCATCCTGTCTCATCTGTAGAGTCTGGAAGCTCCGAGATCCAGAACTTTCCTCTGAGGCAGAAGACACTGTGCATAATGGACCCCATCAAGCTGGCCAGCATGTGTTCATCCGTCTCTCTACTCCACCAGTGTATTAGCCACCCACTCCTCCACACCGGGACCTCCTCTAGGCGCTGGGGGCACGGGCAGATGCAAAGAGAAGGTGCCAGAGTCTCTCCCGTGAAGTCTAAATAATGCATGCAGGCAGCCTGCTGCTGTTAGTCGGGTAACTGATCAAAATTCAATGCCAGATGCAATTAGCGTCACCGAAGGTGAGACACAGGTCTTGAGGATGGGGCAAGGGAAACAAAGATAGTGGGAAGGCAGGGAAGAAAAGGAGCAGAGCGAGAGGGAGCGACACAAGAGCTGAGTGGACGCACCCTCTGCGAAGGAGGAAGAAAGTCACAGGAGCGGGGGAGGAAAGCAAGGCTCCAGGAAGGACAGGCAGGGAGAACAGAGGGGAATCTGAAAGCAGACAGGAAATGAGGAAATGGAGCAGGGGAGGGAACGAAAGGTGGGGGAGCAAATTCTACCGTGTGTGGGGCGACGGGGCGTGTGCCCGTAGCAGGGTGCAAGGAACAGCGCTGCAGTGGAACAGGGCTTACCGGCGGCTCGGAGGCGCGGTGAGCCCTCCTGCAGCAGCCTCGAGGGTCGAGAAGGGGAAAGAGGAACAGAGAGCTAGGCTAACGTGAAAACGGAAGTCCGACACGTGCGTGCCAAACAGAAGAGGGAGCACTCGGAGAGCCTCGGCGAGTTCCAGTTGTCCTTCGAACACAACAGCGCACAAGGCTGAATGATAAGGGCGGGTCCCCTTCTTTCTGCCAGCAACGAACCCAGTGCTGATGGGACACTCAGCACGATCCTCAGCACCGAGACCCAACCGCCCGGGTGGGGTCCATAGGCCGTTTCCGACCACGGCTCCTAGGCTTCTCCCATTTCCGGACTATTCCTCGTGAAAGACGAAAAGTGCCTTTTCGTGATGAAATGTAACCAAGTAGAAACTGCGGGTATTTTGAAGCCCACCTGGCAGTGCAGGAAGGAGACTCGTGAAAACCAAACAGCTGATGAAGAAGATACAGAAAAAGGGTCAGGGAAGTTTTCAAACGTGAGAGCTCCCGGTGATCTGTGCTGGGGACACTGCAGGAAATGCTGGCCACGCTCTCCTGTGCTAGGAACGTGTGCCCAGTCCCCCGGAGTACGGTCGAGGGCACTGAGCTGCTAGTTCTGAGGAGAAAAAGGAACGAATCAACCATGTTCAAACGCCATACATACGTCCCAAGTGATCGTTGGGGATGGGTTTCCGGGGGAAGTCTGAAATACTTGATGGTTCCGTGTAAAGTTCCACATAAAGGGCGAACTTTCGAGAAGATGAACGGACTCCTAATCTAGTTGTTAATTATGCTTCAACTAAAGGGAGCCTGGGTGGCTCAGCCGCTTAAGCATCGAACTCTCGGTTTTGACTAAGGTCATGGTCTCACAGTTTTGTGAGTCGGAGCCCTGCATCAGGCTCTGTGCCAACAGCGCGGAGCCTGCTTGTGATTCTTTCTCTCTTTTTGCCCCCTCCCCACACTCTTCTCCTTCAAAATAAATACACTTAAAAAAAATGTGCTTTCAGTTTCTCAAAAACCACCAACCTGCCTACGCCCCGGGCACGGGAACGGCCCCCAGCCCGGCCCAGCTACCCTGTCTAAAGCACCCCTCCTTTCTCCTTGGTCTCCACCTCCCTCACCGCCCATCTCTTCTTGGGTCTGCCTGTCTGCTCTTTGGCAGTCGGGCCTGTCCTCTGGATTGTAAGCTCCCCGAGAGCAAGGACCAGGCTCGGTGGCGCTCGCCACTGGGCACGCGGCACCCATAGCTCCAGGTGTACAGCAGACCCTCTGAGTCCGTGAAAAACATGACTAACTGAGAAACGGGCCTCCTGTCGCGGTAACACACAGACCAGGCCCTTCCCCGCCTCTCCCCGCCTCTGACGGTGAGGAGGAAACCTGTCTCTAACAGTCTGGAACAGACAGGGCCCTGCTTTCAGGAGACCCTGAAAGCGGCAGGGGGCGCACCGCTGGCCGTGTCCCCCCGGGGGCTCAGCACCAGGAGCCCGGGTCTTCGGGGGGCCCTCTGGCGGCCTTTCAGCTTCACTGGTGTCCCTTCCTTTCCTTCTCTTAGGGATATCAGGAGGCCTCAATCCCATGACTGTAACGCTGCAAGCATTCTAACTGAAGAGAAAGTTACAAAAGGTCAAAAAAAATTGATGCTTGATTTATCATAAAAATTTTTTTAATGTTTATTTTTGAAAGAGAGAGAAAGAGGAACAAAGTGTGGGGGGGGGGGCGGGGAGAGAGAGGGAGACACAGAATCTGAAGCAGGCTCCAGGCTCTGAGCTGTCAACAGAGAGCCCAATGTGGGGCTCAAACTCACAAACCGCGAGATCATGACCTGAGCCAAAGTCAGACACTTAACCAAGTGAGCCACCCAGGTGCCCCTGATACTAGACTTATACTTAAATGTGACTTCTGGGGTGTCCAAAGATCACTTATGGTGATGGCTTGAGGCAGTGTAAGATCTTGACTCGTCAAAGAAAAGTTCAATTATACGACACGTGAAGGGTGCCCGTATCTAGTTGGATAAGGATTCTTCGGAAACTGATTAGCCGTGTATGTCACGGGCACAGATGAACACTCGGCTGGCTGGAATACTGACCTGTTTCCTGACTCTTCCAGATAAACAACAGTTTCCCCACCTTTCCCCTTCCTGGCTGACATAAACAGAACGCAAATTTGCATAGCTACATATGCAAACAAACGGTTTGAGAAAGCGCAAAAACAAATATTAGAAACACGAAGAGTTTCTGTTACTGGCAGCACAGACCTGAGATGCTGAATGACTAGTTTTAGTA
This sequence comes from Mungos mungo, assembly GCA_004023785.1. Lineage (NCBI taxonomy): Eukaryota > Metazoa > Chordata > Mammalia > Carnivora > Herpestidae > Mungos > Mungos mungo. The sequence goes on from PISW01007755.1 coordinate 20,386, forward strand.
TAACCCAGAGGGAAAGGCAAATTCCGGGATTCGATCCTGGATGTACAGTCCTAAGATGCGTGGGAGAGAAAAACGAGTAAGTTGGTAAGAACTGCAGGGTATACTTCTCTAAAAATAAGGTTTTCTGGGGCATCTGGTTGGCCAAATTGGGTAAGTATCCGACTCTTGATTTCAGCTCAGGTTTCAGCTTCATCTCATGGCTCATGAGTTGGAGCCCCGCATCAGGCTCCGTGCTGAGCCTGCTTGGGATCCTCTCTCTCTCGCCCCTTCCCTGCTTGTGCTCATGCTATATCTCCCTCAAAAATAAATAAACTTAAAAAAAATTTTTTTAGATAAAAAATAAAAATAAGGCTTTCCTAGAAGTCAGTTCTTTCAGAGTAACCAGCGGCTTTGGAAATAAGGAAATGGAATGTGGTATCTCAATTATGAATGAATCATATACCAAAGAGTCCACATACCCATCAACTTCAATTACGAAATGGTCACTGAGCTCCTTCCTGTATGGAAGACATTGTGTTTAGTGAGATAAAAGGAGCCAGGGGCTCCAGGGACACAGGGACAGGCCAGACTGCCCCATGAGTGTCCAATCAGGAAACTCTCTGGACCACGCAGCCTGGCTATTCAACAGGTGAATTATAAGAAAAAGAAAGGGATGAAGAGGCAAACCTGTAGATTAAGACACTTAAAAGGCATCATCAGGGGCGCCTGGGTCGCTCAGTCAGCTAAGCTTCTGACTTCGGCTCAGGTCATGATCTCGCAGTTTGTGAGTCTGAGCCCCGCGTCAGGCTTTGAGCTGTCAGCACAGAGCTGAGCTGCCAGCTCAGAGACTGCTTGGGATTCTCTGTCTCCCTCTCTCTTTGTCCCTCCCCTGCTCATGCCATCTCTGTCTCTCTCAAAATAAATAAATAAACTTAAAAATTCTTGTTTTATTTGAAAACATTTGTTATTAAAGGGAGGGTAAGAATAAATGACAGGGTCTAGGGAGGCACGTGAAACAACTGCAGAAAACTGTGAGCAAGAGCCTGTTCTCAAAGTCAGGACAGTGGCTACTTGGGAGGCAGGAAAGGACATTTATTACAGGGAAGGGGTGTGTGGAGGGCTTCGGGGTGCTGGCAAAATTGAGCATCTTGGCCTCCAAAGGAAGCTGCTTTAAAATAGTAGATAAGCTATATGCTGGTTTGACGTGGTTATCTGCATTTCGTGTTGCAATAAAAACGCAGCAGCAAAACAACAACTGACTAAGTCTGGCACTGCAGAAGTCACAGCTCTCAGCCCCCGGAGAGCAGGGCACAAGGGAACGTTGGCCTGTGAGCTCCGTGACTCAACTTCAGACTCCCTGGACGTTCTTTGCAACCCACGCAAGGGCCTGGCCCAGAGCCCAGAACTGTGCCTGGTGCTGGACAGGTGCCCATTAAATTCCCGCTTGGCTCCCTCCACTGGAGGGGCCAGTCCCTGGCCACCAGGCAAGGGGAGTAGCGTCTAAGGAACACCTCCCGTGTGCCCCGCAATTCCCTCCTCCTAGCAGCACTCTCTCTACCTCCCAGATCAGGAAACGAGTCCTCCACATATTCCCGGGTCAGCCCGCAAGTATGGGGGTGAGCTAGAGAGCCGCTCTGGACGCCCCTCCCACCCCACCCCTGCAATGGAATGGCCACCTTGCTGTCAATGCACTTAAATCCCGCTCTCCCGTGTCCGGGTTTAAATTCAGTTCCTTATTACATTACTCAGCCCTCATTTAACTAATAAGCCTCTTTCTCAACTTTTCTCTCCAAAGGCACAGTGCATATCTATTGCATTGGCTGCCGGGCACCTGCAGGCCCTTCTTTCTTGGGGGCAATCCACAATGGGTGAGTGCCACCAACTGTGGAAGCTTTTCCAATCCCACTCTCCCTCTCTGTGGAAGCTAAACATTGTAACGAATCACAGTCTTGGAACAGTGTGGGGGAACCCAGACGCACAGGGGCAACTGGTTTAAATGCCACACCAGAACTGAGAGGCTGGAGGTTCTGGGACTGACAGTGGTGATGGCTTAATCAGACCTTTCCTGGGCAAGATCCTAGCCCTGCCCCTTCTCTCCCGGATTCCTACCAAGGCCTGGGATTCCAGTCTCCAGCCTTCCCACCCAAAGGTGTGTAACCCGATCCTCTTCTGACCAATTCCTTTGTGGCTGAAATTAACCAGAGTAACTTTAGGTGGTTTAAACCAAGTTTGCTAACTAGTATCAATGGATTTAACATCTCGATGAGTATCTCTATTAGCTGATACTGTACTGTTTTGATATCACTGTAACAAAAGTAAAAAATCTTGAATACATTAATTATATATTAACAAAACAATATGTTAATGAGCTAGGAATCAATCTTCTGGTGAAACTGCACATTCTAGAAAGCTTTTAAATTTATGGAACAATTTAGGGGGTTCTTAAACACCTGCAAGCCCGTAACTAGTGCATTATAAACTCTGAAAACGACTCACAGCTTTTCTTCTCCGATAATCAATAACTTCCATTTAACTTCCAAGCAAACCCACAGGCGGCCTCGTGGGAGCTGGTGTCTTTCCATCTGGTAAAACCCACATTCCATGATTTGAAGATTAGCTCCACGTCCCATTCTATTGCTTCCTGCCACAGAAAATTCAGAGCTGACAGGGTCCAGAGCTGACTGCACGTGACACCCTCCCTTCCCCTGCATTCCTGAGTCACTAGGATGTAAGACCTCTCATCGTGTTTTTCTTCTAGATTGAACTGTCAAGGCTGAAATACTTTTGGAAGAGGTGCTTTGCTTGAAATATTCAGATCTCAGTGAGGACAAAAGATTTAAATAGAACAAAATATGAATGTTTTGATATGCAATTATGGGGGGAGGCACCTGCTTAAAACTTTACCAAATCTATGAATATTTTTAAAAACCAGAAGATATTTAAAAAATAAACCAAATGAAATCGACATCTTGAGAACAACCCAGCAAACCCTGTTTCATTCCCATTATAAAACAGGCACATTATGCATCACTGATTTGTGATGAAGAGGGAGGTGGGGCACACAGCCCAACGACTCCCAAGGACCTCTCCTTCATCCTGGCCTCCTCACCTCCACCAGACCAGGGACAAACGTGGGAGTATTTTATAGTACTGCGGCTGTTTGATCCAAAGGGTTATTTTTGTTTCTCTGGGGTTTTTTTTTGTTGAGATCGTGTATCCTTCTTTCTTGGGCAATTACGGTGGCAGCAGACGGAATTCATCTCATCTCATGTCCTGTCCTTACATTTGGCAGTTGGCAGTACCTCCCTTCCTTGACCAACCCCAATTTATAGAAATGTTATGGGTTTACAGAATCCCAAACCTAGGGAAATAGCAAGTTTTGAGACTCTTCTTACAAGAGCTGTGAAATCACTTTTTTTGAAGTTTATTTATTTATCTTGAGAGAGAGTGAGCGAGGGAGGGGCAGAGAGAGGAGAGAGAGAAGTGTGGAGCCCGATGTGGAGCTCAAACCCATGAACTGTGAGATCGTGACCTGAGCCGAAACCAAGAGTTGGACGCTTAACTGACTGAGCCCCCCAGACCCTGAATGTCATCCAAGGAAACCTGATATGGAAGAGCCGAATGCTGAACCATTCCAGGAGCTGCCGTGCTCTCTCCTCCGAGCCCTCTCATCAGTACCAAGCCTTCAGCACCATTTGGCAACCATTAACTTTTCCAACTACATTAATAAATGAAAAAAATGGCTCATTCAACTAAGTCAACTGCAGATCCAAAATAACGAATTATCCAGATATTGCTCTGGGACCCCTATACTGATTTCAGGTGTGTTTTATTTTATTTTATTTTATGTATTTATTAGTTTTTTAATATTTTTATTTTAGAGAAAGAGAGAGAGAGAGACAGAGCAGGTGCAGGGCAGGGGCAGAGAGAGAGAGGGAGACACAGAATTTGAACCAAGTTCCAGGCTCCAAGCTGCCAGCACAGAACCCAACATGGGGCTCGAACTCACAAACTGCAAGATTATGACCTGAGCCGTAGTCAGACGCTTAACCAACTGAGCCACCCAGGCGCCCCTCAGGTATCTTTATTTAATTAAAACAAAAGACAGCTTCTTCTATCTGCAAAACTTGGAAATTAACCATATGTAGGAGCTTCTCATTCAACTTTTATCAATAATGATTATACTAATACCCAGCTGAAGTCAGGGTAATATTTCCCTGTGGCTACTACTTAGCAGATACATAAGCACTGTCACTCACTAAGGGCCCTTATCAACATTTCCACCAGGATGGGTCTGAACGTACAGCCACTGTTGCTCCATCGGAATGAAGATGCTTTAAGAAGTCGACACAGGACTGTGCACTAGTGAGTCTGAATAGGATCCAGAGTTTAAGAACGTGAACCAACAAGAGATGAGCTGACATGCACATCCAACCAAAAAAGCTTCGGGGATACCAAACACCATCAGGAATAAGACAAGGCTTAAACCTAAAAGGCTGGGGATAATAAGAGAATTGAAGATGACATGTCTAATCGGACTCCTTCTGCAATGAAGCAGAAAAAATGCCGGGAATAAACCCAAGAGAGGACAGTACATGAGCCAAAGCATTAAGAACAAGGTGCGGTGGGACCAAAAGTAAGAATTCAAGAAGAAACTGTTTTAAAAACATGACACGCCTGGGTGGCTCAGTCGGTTGAGCATCCAATTTTGGATTAAGTCATGATCTTGCAGTTCATGGGTTTGAGCCCCGCGTTGGGCGCCCTGTGCTGACAGCTCAGAGCCTGGAGCCTGCTTCAGATTCTGTGTCTTCCTCTCTCTGCCCCTACTCTGCTTGTGCGCTCTCGCTCTCTCTCTCTCTCAAAATAAATAAACATAATAATAAAAAAATTTTTTTAAAACATGATACATTTTACAAAACCTTCATTAAAAAAAAAGTTTAGGCAGACTGAGAAATCAAGTCCATTTATTAGCTACTAAGACAGAGAGTTCAGAAACCAGAGCCCTGAGAGCAGGATACAGATTTGAGGCAGAATGAAAAAATAAGAGTTAATGATAAGACTTAATTAAAACAGACACTTTTTAAAAGTCTTAACCCAGGCTACTTCTGAATCAGTGTGATCTGAGTAGCAATTATGTTTGAATTATAATTTGTATGTATTTTTTTCTAAAACTTAATCTTGTTGCCAAGATTTTCTTATTCTTTTTCTGAAATCATTTCAAAGAAGTCCCTCCAAAGACATAGCGTATATGAGTTGTAATACAGGAAATAGATTCTGAAGGCAGTAAGATGTTTATGAAAAAAAATCTAGATGTCCCCTCTAGAATATTCTAGAAAAATAAACTCTCACACAGCCTAGCCCCTCTCCTGCTTTGACTCTGGCATGAGGTTGCACACGAGAATTTCTACACTGAAAGCTCATTTGGGGGCGCCTTGGTGGCTCAGTTGGCTAAGACTGACTCTTGGGACGCCTGAGTGGCTAAGTCGGTTACGAGTTCAACTTCGGTTCAGGTCACAATCTCACAGTTCGTGGGTTCGAACCCCGTGTCGGGCTCTGTGCTGACAGCTCAGACCCTGGAGCCTGCTTCGGATTCTGTGTATCTCTCTCTTTCTGCCCCTCCCCTCCTTGCGCGCGCTCTCTCTCTCTCCCTCAAAATAAACATTAAAAAAAAAAAAGACGGACTCTTGATTTCAGTTTAGATCATGATCTCACCTTTGGTGGGACCGAGCCCCACGGGGTTCTCTCAGCCCCTCCCCAGCTCACGCTTTCTCTCTCAAATAAACAAACATTTTTTAAAAAGAAAACATAAATAAAAAGCTCATTTGGCATGATATGCACCTTGTTCACCTCCCTCTGATGGCTGGACTTTGACGTCTCTTCTGAAACGTGATATGTATTTCTGGAAAAATCCACTTGTCGTGGCATCTCAAGATAAAACATTTATTTGCAAATACAGCTTTGCTATCCAAGAGTCTCAATCCCAGCGAAGGTGCTGCTGGCCCAGAAGGGAACTGACGGTTTCAGAGCAAGACATCCGGCCGATGACGCGTGGCCCGCCAACAAGGTGTGCATTTCTGGGGCCGCAGGGGTCAAAGGCAAAGAGGCCCCGAGCAGCCCACTCATACGTCACGTGTGCATCTCCGAACCAAGTGAAAGGGAAGGACGCCCCAAGTGCTATTAAATAGCTTCCAAGTGGCTGGAGAGAAGGAAGTGCTCTCTGGGGACAATCACCAGACATGGCCCCACCTGCATGCCACGTGGGAAAGGACATGGGGAAGGAAATCGGTTCGTGTGGTGGCAGCCGATTTGGCTACTCTCTTCTTACCCGTGTACCCTCACATTAACTCAGGCCACACCTGGCACTCAGTCTCCTTTCCTGCTTCAGACCCAAGCAATGCACTTTTCTGACAGCGACACTGGTCTAATCCCACCAATTTTCAAGGCGTGGTAACTACGGGTTCTGAAATGTCACCACCATACCCCTAAGGATGCAGATGACGGAGGACGGACTCTCCTGAGGGCAGGCACCTCTCTGGAAGAGGCTGCTTCTGAGTCCCGGAGGCCACTCGGGTGACCTCACTGCCCCTGGGTCGACGGGCCAAAAGAGAGGCTGTCCTGGACCCCACAGGAGGGGGAACAGCGAAGTGAAACATCTACACCACGCACCCAGCCCAATCTGCGGCTCTAGGCTCCCCTTGCCCGAAAAGGTGCTTTTGTTCTGGGAAACAGAGTCTAGGGAGCAAGACTGAAAGCTTCTAACTGGTCTAATGAGGCGGGAAGTGGGAACAGCGGTCCAGGGAATATTCCATTCAATTACCTTCAAGTTGGAAGCCTGCCTATAAATTAAAAACTTGCAGGAACATAAGACCATCCCTTCCAAGGCACTGAGGTCTGCGGAAGAGATGTAAATAAATGCTGACATAACCCTGCTGTCAGGCTGTTCTGTTTTATGACTGCCAAAATTATAACAGTCGTTACGGAAAATATGGAGATGGATGAAGAAAAACATCGGTTTCCCACAATCAATATAAACACCAGGGAGATCACTATTAATATTTTATTCCATATCCTGCCAGCCCACTTACACCCCATCTTCCACCAGTTCAAAGATGCTCATTTTCCCCCACAAACTCTGACGTTCACACATATCTTACAACCAGTGGTGCCTCTGACACCATTTTTCTTTGTTAGCGGGGCATAAAATATAATGCCAATCACGTGTGACAACGGATAAAATATGGCATGGGTATGGGCTGTCCTGTATACATTTTCACATGGTTAAGATCATGCCGTTAGAAAACTCTTTTTAAACTATTAGAGTTTGTCGGGGCACCTGGGGGGCTCAGCCAGTTGAGTGTCCGACTTCAGCTCAGGTCATGATCTCACAGTCTGTGAGTTCGAGCCCCACGTCGGGCTCTGTGCTGACAGCTCAGAGTCTGGAGCCTACTTCGGATTCTGTGTGTCCCTCTGTCTCTGCCCCTCCCCTGCTCACGCTGTCTCTGTCTCTCTCTCTTAAAAATAAATAAAGATTAAGAAATTTTTGAACTATTTAAGTTTGCAGTTTATCAGAGTTCACAACTTATTACAGCTCTAAATAGGATTAAATCTTTATTTTGAGCAAATCTGACACTCAAAATTAGCTACCCTGGAATAGTAAACAAGATATGGAGAGAAACGAAAAGATACTGTGAAAAACCGTCTCTTTCTCTAAGAGGGACGCTTATTTTGAATAACACAACAGTATCATACGGCCATGGATGTGTCTGGTCATGCCTGCTTCCTTCAGAGCATGGCAGCCACGGAGCCACAAATCAGCATTCCTGCTCTCTCAGCAGCAGGGCTCAGGAGGTCCAGGGCACGGACAGGACGTTGGAGCAGAGATGACACAAAAAGACACAGCTTCAGCTCAGATGCCAGCAAGCCCATTCCAGCAAGAACAAACTAGAAAACCGCCCACCACGGCGCTTTCCGTCACCTGGCCATCTGTGCCCTCTCCCTGGACGCATTACGGTTCCTACCGTGCTCATGGCTGGCGTTCCTGGGACACATGCCCCCCTTCCGTACGGGATGCTCAGAAACACCTCACTGCTTCGGAACCAGGGCTCAAGGGCCGGTGGAGAGCACGCAGCCCTGGGTCACAGGACACTCGAGTTGGGCCCTGGCTTTCTCGGGCTTGGGGGACTCAGTTATAAAGTGAAGAGTGGGCCATGTCTGTAATTTTCCAGGACACCTTGGCTGGCCATGAGTCCCCTTAGGGAGCAGGAGGAGAACTCCGGTACGCTGCTTAAGAGAAGGCAATGCCTGACTCATTTCATTTGTCTTTAAGTATCATATTGATTTTGTAATTTCAAAATCATGAGGGGTTTTTGTTGGCGTTTATGTTTTTCAGACCAGAGCAGGGATTTAAGAAGCACGGAAGGCTGCTGACTAAATGTGGGGGCCTGTGCACTGTTCGCTCAAGTTTCTTCCAGCTTTAAAATCCAAACGTCTCCCTGAGCTCCTCAGTGAACTCACCAGTCCCCACACCCAGGGACCCCCCACAGTGAGGTGCTAATAAATCTCTTTATTCCCATGGGGTCCGGGCCAACACTTCAAGAAGGAAAGTCTTTACACCCCAAAACGACCTGGCCAGCAGTACAGAAAGCCCACATCAGGCTCAGCTCTGCCTTCATTTTTTTTCCAAATCAGATTTACAATTTGTTTCACTGTCAATATAGTCTAAGAAGTATATTACAGGGGCGCCTGGGTGGCTCCGACTTTGGCTCAGGTCATGATCTCATGGTTTGTGGGTTCGAGCCCTGCATCTGGCTCTGTGCTGACAGCTAGCTCAGAGCCTAGAGCCTGTCTTTGGATTCCGTGTCTCCCTCTCTCTCTGACACTCTCCGGCTCATGTTGTCTCTCTCTCTCTCAAAAATAAATAACAAAAAGCATTAAAAAAATAAAAGAAGTATATTACAGCTGACTCCTGAACACGGGTTTGAACTGCACTGGTCCATACAGTACAGCACGGTAAAATGTATTTTCTCTTCCCTGTGATTTTCTTTTCCTCCTTAACATTTTCTCTTCTCTGGCTTACTTTATCCTCAGACTACTGTATGTAATAAAGGCAACAACAAAATAATGTGTTCATCAACTGTCTATGCTATCTGTTAGGCCTCCAGTCAATGGTAGGCTATTAGTAGTTAAGTTTTTAGGGACTCAAAAGTTACCTGTGAATTTTCAACTGCATGGGGGAGGGGTCCGTGCCCGACCCCCACCTTGTTCAAGGGTCCAACTGTATTAATTTATTTCTCTCATTTTCCCTTTGCAATCATTCCCTCTATCTTAGAAACAGAACCCAAAAAGCTACACAAACACGGAAGCCTCTGGTTCGCCAGGCTCGCATGCCGACCGGGAGCCCCTCCGCTTCACAAGTGCTTTGGAGACGCTGTGCCAGCACAGCTGTCCTCCAGCCCCGGACGGGAGGGACACACGGTGGACGCGAGGTCCCAGGGCTAAGGGAGAGACATACAGATGTGGCCAGACACCGGCGGGGGGGGGGGGGACTTCTGTCAGGGTCCTCTCTGCACGATCCAGAAACACCACGGCTTCGTGAACCGGAGCCGGGGCGCTGTGCTGGGCTGGCTCTGGGGAGCCCTTCCAGGCAGAAGTTCCCTCCGAGGCCTGCACAGAGCCAGCCAGCCACCCCACCCCCTGCAGTCCCACTGTCACCCTGGCTGTGGCTGTGGCGGGGACACAAGTCTCCTGATCCACTCCAGGCAGCATGAGGCTTGCCCGGGGGCTGCTGGGGAACTGCCAGCCTCCCGCCGTCAGCCTTCCTATTGCCTTTGTCCCCCCACCTCCCGGAGCCCTGCCCACTCCCACCCCCAGGAGTGCTTCTGAAGGACTTGGGGGTGGCTCCCCATGTAAGGAGGCCAATGGTCACCCTGAGGAGGGCGGAGGGGACAGCACAGAAGGTGGGGGCTTGAGTTTACCTTATGGCTTAGGAGAGGAAAGATTCTAGAGAGGCGGGGAATACAGAGAAGAGAGAGAAGTTACGTAAGAAGGAGCAGATTTAACAACTAATTAGTTCTGTGAGACAGGGTGTCAAAACCAGATCCTGGGGACGGAGCCGCGTCTGCGGTTTCCAGAAGAGACAGCCAGGGCCTGGGAGAGAACGCCAGCAGGAAGCTGGTGCGCAGGGTGTTGGGGTGCCACTCTCCGGGCTCGGGGGCCCCCAGTCTGCACGGCTCAGCCACTCCTCCCCACCACTCAGCGGCTGATGAAATATTTTTTTACGAGGCTACGCGCAGGCCTGCCTGACCACAGAGGAGCATGGCGGAGAGGACGCAGTAATAGCTTTAAAGCCACGGGGCTCTTCAGAGGAAACCCTGGTGGAGAAACTCCAGCATCACCGTTAAACGTGTCCCTGGCCAGGATCCTCACAGCATTTTATCCCAATAGCCTTGCAGAGAAGCTGACGGCTCGTTAGCTCTTCCTCACTCGTTTCTCCTGGTTCCCAGAAACTTCGCCTCCACGGCCAACCTTGAATCTGTGTCTACACCCGTTGCGTGAAGGCCCAGGCCACACACGCAGGAGGTGGCTCCGGCGCCGAGGGTCCCTTTTGGGGGCAGGGAGCAGCTAGGGCCCAGTTGCCAAACCCCACAGACCAGTCCCTTTGCAGAACGTCCAGAGCAGCATGGGGAGGACTGGGTGGGGATCACAGAGGGTCCTGGCATCCCCTGTGACCCAGCCTCCTTGGTTCTGGGGCTGACAGCAGACCTGAGGACGGAAAGCAAGGCACCAGGCCTGATTACGGAAGACAGCCAAGTGCTTTCACAAGCAACGTGAGGCCTTGGGACTGGAACAAGAGTGAGCATTCCAGGGGACAGGGGACCCCGAAGCACCCAGGGCCATGTGCTGGACACCAGAGACTGGGGCTTTGCACCTCAGCTCCCCCCTGGGGTGGTCTTTCCGCTCAGTACATGCCACCTCCCTCACCTCTTTGTCTTTCCAACGCCCCATCCTCACTCTGCGGCTCAAAGGGGAACAGTAGGTTCTGGTAAAGGCGCCTCCCACGAGCTCACAGGTGAAATTACGGTGGTCGGGGGGCGGTGCACCAGAGGACAGGGAGGCGAAGTGCCCCCCCCGCCCCCCGCCCCGGCCGCTTCATGAGGGCTGGCTGTTGTCCGCTGCTTCTGGCAGCAGGAAATTCCACTTGGAAATACTTGTGAGACATGAAGTTTCCTGCCCATCTGGAAGGCGACAAAATGTTCCCCGACAGACATTTTGTGCTTCCTGTCCTCCGTTACCCCCGGGGCACAGGGCCAAGCCGGGACTCCTCCTCCTGGCCCCGATGGCTCCCCTGCACTGGCACGGTGATCCCAGTGGGCTGTGCCTGCTGGGTCTGAGACTGTCCCTTGCACTGGCCACCGCACTCCCTGCAAGCGCCTTGCCCGGGTCTGGCCAGTCCGTTGGTAACAGGGGGGAAAAGAACGAATGAATTCACGCTCCCTGAGAAGCGGCACAGCCTGCGGGTGAAGAGCTCCAGCACTCGGGTCTGAATCCCGGTGCCATTAGTTATTGCCAGTGAGAGTCTCAGTTTCTACGTCAGTAAAACGGGTATGAGAGGCACACCGACCCTCAAAGGAATAACGTTAAGTGCTAAGTAAAACGGTGTAAGAGCCTGAGCGCTGATCAGATCAGGGGCAAAAAGGCAGGAAATGAGAGGGGGAAACAGCAGCCGCCAGGTAACGCCTGGAAACTTGGAAGATATACCCGCCAATCCGGCGCAGTGGTGGCTGACTAAGCACCGTCAGGGCACGATTATGTGCAGAGAGGAGCCCATGACCGCCGAGGGCCTGCGGGAGGCAGCGTCTCGGGGCGACAGGAGGCGGCAGCAGAAACACAAACCACGAACCTATTAGACAAGTTCCAATGGGCAGCCGCCTCTCGATTTGTCTCGCCTCCCAACTGTCACCCCGCTGGAGGCGTTCGCTCCATCAGACCCCGAATCCCTTTTGCTTTCTGGCTGCAATAGTCCCTCCTCCCCCTGCTCTCACCTCGCTGTGCTGCCCACAAATACCGCCCACACATCTCTGCCCAGACTAATCCCTGCGCCTGAGACACCCCTTCTGCCTGTTTTCTCAACAGTCCACAAAGCAAACAGTCCTAGCAAGGCTGGGGAGAGGAGAAGGGGGGAAAACGGAACATCTCAGAACCAATTTGATAAAGGACTTCGGCATTTCAGGACTCCCAGTAATTTGCGCATCAGGCATCGTTTCCCAAACTGGAAGTTACGTGAATGAAAGGAGGGCCCCTTCCTACGCCCCGCGCAGACCAGACCCCTACACAGACCACGCCCCACACATGCCACCCCCCACGCAGGCCACGCCCCAACACAGACCGCAGAGGCAGCCCCCAGCACAGCAAGGCCAGATGCACGTACAAAGCTCTCTCTAAAAGAGGCAGCGGGGGGCGCAGCTCACTGACCATCCCAGCACCCACTAACCATCCCCTTCCCTCAAAGAGAAGCTAAGAAGACTGAGCCTACTTTCCGTAGCCTCCCTTGAAGCTGCGGAGGAGGCACATGACATAACCGGGGCTGACAGACTTCAGGGGGATTTTGCTTTCCAGGTAGAAGAAACAGACAGTCACACTGCCCCCTTCTGCTTCTCTCTGTCTTGAATGGAAATGTGACATCTGGAGCTGCGGCAGCCATCTTGTGACCATGAGGTGATAAGGCAGGAAGGAAAAGGCTGAGAGAACCACCAAGATGCCAACTCAGAGCCCTGTCCTGGTTCGGTTCCAGCAACTTGGGCCTTTTTATGTGGGAAAAATCAACTCCCATCTGCTTAAGCCACCCTTAACTCAGGTTTTCAGGTACTTAGAGCTAAAAGGATTACTGATTGATCTGATACCTCCTCCTTACCTATACAGCATAATCTCCTTGTGGATTCAACACTACTTCTATCATACCAAGTTTCAAGGTGGATGTTGTATCTCATTTGATCCTTGACGTTTTTTTTTTAATTATTAAATTTATTTTTGAAAGAGAGCACGCTGTTACTGCACAGCCTGATGCAGGGCTCAAACCCACAAACCGCGAGATCATGACCTGAACCGACGTCAAGAGTCGGATGCTTAACTGACTGAGCCACCCAGGTGCCCCTCATCTGTGAAGTTTCAAACCCACTTATCCAAACACCTGTTACTATTTGCACATCTCCACTCAGCAGTCCCATGGCCACTCAGACTCAAAGGGTCAGGACGACATCTCTTCCAGACTCCCTACCGCGGTCAGTAGCTTAGTCATCTGCTCAGTGTCCAGGGCAGGGTCCTTGTCAATGGACCTCCACACTGCCATCCGATAGGTGATGAAGTACTGCAAAGGTCATCCTCTGAATAGTCTTCTACCCACCTGTCCCCACTGCTCCCAGCCAGCCTAAGCTAGACACGCCTGGACTGTTGGAACTTAGCAGGTCTCTCTGCATCCACACCTGCCCCCTCCACAGTGAACTCACAAAAACCACCCATTTGACCATGTCATTCCCTTTCTTAGAGTCCTTCTATGAGTTCCCATGGCCTCCATGATAAAGTCCAAACTCCTTAAGACCTAAAAGGACCTGCCTGATCTGGGCCCTAACCCTCTCCTGCTTCTCCAGCCCTGGCTAGTCTCTCGCTTCTTCCAGCTTCTCAAGACCATCAGACACATTTCGACTTTGGGGCCACCACCCGTGAGGTTCCCTTTGAAAGAGCTCCCCTCCAGCTCTGTGGCCTCGTGTGACCCTTACTCATCCCTCTGCACCCCGGCGACTTTTTGTTTCAGGTATTGTGCTTTACTGCTCTAGATCTCCAGTTCTTTTTTTATAAAATAGTTTCCATTTCTCTTCTGAGAGTCACCATCTGTTCACCCATTAGGACCATCTTTTCCTTTAAGTCCCAGACCATTTACATAACAGATGTCTCTGGCTTTCTCTCCTAATTCCAACATCTGGGTCATCTCTGAATCTATTTCTACTGGGCTGCCCCCACTCCCCTCCCCTTTTTCCCTCTTGATTATGAGCCACAGTTTCCTGATTCTTTGCAAGCCTTTTTTTTTTTTTATTATTATATGTTAGACCTGCAAGTAAAAAACCAACCCTATAGGGAGTCGGGATTATGTGATCTCCCTTTAAAGGTGTTGAGTTTTGTTCTGAAAGTTCCTTTTGAAGCTGTCAGTCTTACTTTTATTTTTTATTAAGTTGAGTCTAATCTGACTTTGTCTTTGGTTCTAAGGGGTCATCCATACTTCTCGCATAGGACCTTTTAGGGATCTCAACTGCATACTTCTGGCTGGGCCATAACCCCAAGATCTCTGAGCACCGTTCAGTCCCCTGGTATCTCTGGTCTTCTCTCAATCTCATTAGAACCATTTTCTATTAGGCCTTATGGAGTCTTGCTTTGCGCATGTGCAGCCCTCAGCACAGGACCTGCTGTGCACACGGATTTCTGCTCGCCCCCACCACTCCCACACCACGCCCTGTTCTCCTGATTTCCAGGGCAAACCAAGTGCTGACCTCCAAAGGCAGCTTTTTCGATAAATCTGTGCAGGAGTTCAGCGAGAACCAGGTGAATCACCATGGTAACTAACAATTTCCGTGGAACAGTTGAAAATTCACAGCTGACGATGGAAAGAATAATGTCTCTCGGTGAGATTATAACATTTTTTCCCACAATGCCTGGTACAGAGTCAGCTGGAGGTGACCTGGCTTCCCTCCCAGTAATGCAGTGGGATAGACAGGGGCAACCATGGCCTGGGATGTTATAGAAAGCAGTGCCCTCAGCTTTGTTTTTCTCCATCTCTCCATATTACCATGTGCTTAAAACGAGCAAGGCTCTGTGTTAACAAGTTCTGATGGGTAGTTTTCCAAATCCATATGCTATTCTCTGCTACATTCTGGATTAATTATAATGGGAAAACTGCCTCATTTAAGATGTGTCTTTTGAGTGAGAAAACTGGAGGTCATATAACCATATGGCACTGGTATTGTGAGTTGGTCTACTGTTGTTCTGATTCAGCAAAGTTTTGCAGTGATCAAAGGTTATTTTTAACTTTGTGCTTTCTTTGCATGTAATAAGTACAGTATTGGGGGGGCGCCTGGATGGTTCTGTCGGTTAAGCATCTGACTCTTGATTTTGGCTCAGGTCATGATCTCATGGTTCGTGAGACTGAGCTCCACATCGGGCTCTGTGCCAACAGCATGGAGCCTGCTTGGGATTCTCTCTCTCCATCTCTCTTGGCCCCTCCGCCCCCCCCCCAAAATAAATAAACTTAAAATATTGGATCTGACCCCAAGTCCATTTCAGCCCACTACCCTGTCTCCGACAGAGCACCTCACGGGCCACTACGGATGGAGAGAACTATCCTTCTTATGATGACTAGCACGGGGAAGGACATCCATGGCGCACCGTCAGTAGCCTTTCAAGATGTCTTTGCCTTTTTAGGTCCTGTTCATGTCCAGTCTTCAGCTAAAAAATGGAGATGATCAAATTGCCATGGGAAACATCCCTGATAAGCTCTAGACATTCCTCTCTGGAGTGTCCGGGAGCGACCCCTCAATTCCCTATCCTGGAACTCGGTAAGCCTGGAGGGGACCTTGCGCAGAGGGACTCTGGCACACCCAGAACGGGTCCTTCTGCTCAGGCTACTGGTGATTTAGTAGGCAAGCCCCCTCTTTCCGTGGCTGGCTTGGCCTTCAATCCCTGAACACAGAAAGAGCCCGAAGGCACCTTAAAGACCACTTGGTCCCACCGTCTCCTTTCTGTGATGAGAAAACGGAGGCTCCAACACACCAGGTGACACTGTTGATGAGGGACAGGACAGGAGCTAAAGTCAGAGTCTTGGCTCCTGGCTGAGTGGGTCTTCCCTCCGGCCTTGCTTCCTGGAGACCGTCTCTTTGTGCCGTTTAGACACGGTCTTCTCTGTACCTCTGAAACGTCATTCTATCTTTCTGATGGTTTTACTAGTATGATACCGATGAAGATACCTTTTTTTCCTTTCTAGATTTACTGCTGATACAACTGCAAACAAGGTCCACTGTTTTCTGGCCTGTGTGGCAGCACAACGACTGAGTGTGCTGAAAGGTCAGCACATAACAGCCAACGATGACCTCCAGGGGTCGTTCTGGAATTACCCCTAAAACACCCAAACCCATTACCCTCTAACTGAGGGGTCCTGAGGCTCCCGGCCACGCCTGTGGCCCCAAGAGCCCTTCCCAGAGTTCATCCTCAGCAGCGAGTCTCTGTAATACCCAGAAGGCCTTGGGGCAGCCCCTGGGGCATCTCCAGGCTGACACTCACCTTTGCATATGCAGTGGTCTTAATAAACCACTGTCTGAGGTACTTCTGTTCCACCTTCGCCCCAGAACGCCACGAACAGCCATGCTCATCCACCTGCTCGTTGGCAAGCACTGTCTGATCCACTGGGTCCCAGTTGACCAAGGCCTGTCATAATCCATGAGACAAAACGGTAAAATCTGGTGAGCATCCTGAATAGGGTCATTTTCAGGTTTCTTGCATAGGAGAAGATTGGCAAGCGCGGTACGGCTGTATCTCTGCGCTGAGGCTTGAGGGCACCCCTTGCAGTACTGCTGGGCAAGGGAACCCCGGGCAATCTGTAAAAAGGCAGAACACGTGAACTACCTCCACGCTTTCACCCTAGAACAGGCTCAGGATCCTGGGAGCTGAGGTGGCAGAGGAGGAGGGACACCCTAGGCTTGTCTCGTCCCTTGAATACAGCTAGACATCGCATCGTTCTGGACACCCAAGAAATCAATCGGAGGTTCGAGAGAACAAGAAGTGCCAGTCCACAGGTTAAACAGCGACCACCTTCTGGAAGGCAGGGGCTGTGGAGAGTTGGTCTGGGGGAGACAAAGCTACAGGAATGGCAGGAGGGAGGGGGCTGGGCTATGGAGGCAACTGCCAAGTATTCTAAGCAGCGGAACACAAAATCTGACCTTGGAGAAGTCTGTCGCATTGGGGTATGTGCCTGGCTTAAAGGCGCTCAGGTGGCGGCGCGGGGAGGAATGCCAGGAGTGCTGGCACGGTCTGAGGACCCCCGGGTCACAAGAAGGACGGGTGGCACCAACATACTGCACTATTTCCAGGCACGGGGGAGGGTGATGAGGCTGTTTGGGGCAGTCAGTAGGGGTTCTAGCTTTCTGCTGTTCTGACATCAACTCTGAACCGCTGTGCGGCCCTGCGACCGCTTCCTCACGCTGGCAAAAGCGTGGTGAGATCCTCTCCCAGAGGAGCAGAGCCCCACATCGGGCTCTGTGCTGACAGCGCAGAGCCTGCTTAGAGCCTCCGTCTCCCTCTCTCTCTGCCCCTCTCCTGCTCTCTCTCTCAACAATAAACATTAAAAAAAAAAACACAGGAATTGATAATAATACAGTAATAGCAGAGGGATTTACCATCCCACTTACAGCATGGACAGATCATCTAAGCAAAAAGTTAATAAGGAAACAATGGGGCACCTGGGTGGCTCAGTCAGTTGAGTATCCAACTTCGGCTCAGGTCATGATCTTGTGGTTCATGGGTTTGAGACCCGCATCAGGCTCTGTGCTGACAGCTAGCTCAGAGCCTGGAGCTTGTCTTTAGACTCTGTATCTCCCTCTCTCTCTGACTCTCCTCTGCTCATGCTGTCTCTCTCTCTCTCTCTCTCTCAAAAATAAATTTAAAAAACATTAAAAAAAATTTTTTAAATAAGGAAACAATGGCTTTGAATGACACACTGGACCAAATGCACATTAAGAACATTTCATCCTAAAGCAGCAGAATAAACATTCTTTTTTGTCTAAATGTTAATTTATTTATTTGGGGATGTGGGGGAAGGGCAGTGGGAGAGAGGAAGAGAATCCCAAGCAAGCTCTGCACTGTTAGCACAGAGTTCGATGCAGCCCATAGATGGTATGATCATGACCTGAGCCAAAATCAAAGGTTGGACGCTCAACTGACTGAGTCACCCAGGTACCCCATGAATACAAATTCTTTCTGAACACACATGGAACATTCACATACTGGGTCATAAATCAGCCGTCAATAGGTACAAAAAGATCAAGATTATACCAGGTATGTTTTCAGATCATAATGCTATGAAACTTGAAGTCAACCACAAGAAAAAATGTGGAAAGCTCTCAAACACATGGAGGTTAAAGAACATTCTACTAAAGAATGAATAGGTTAATTAAGAAATTAAAGAAGAAATTAAAAAATACATGGAAGCAAATGAAAATGAAAACACAACTGTCTGAACCCTTTGGGATGCACCAAAGGCAGTCCTAAGAGGGAAGTATATCGGGCCTATCTCAAGAAGCAAGAAAGGTCCCAAATAACAATCTAACTTTACACCTAAAAGAGCTAGAAAAGGAACAGCAAATAAACCGTAAATCCAGCAGAAGAAGGGAAATAATAAAGATCAGAACAGAAATAAGTGATATAGAAACAACAACAACAACAAAAATAGTAGAGCAGATCAACGAAACTAATAGCTGGTTCTCTGAATTAACAAAGTTGATGAACCCCTAGCCAGCTTTTCGAAAAGAGAAAGGACACAAATAGATAAAATCATGAATGAAAGAGGAGCCATCACAACCAACACCACAGAAATACAAGCAAATATAAGGTATAAGAGAATACTATGAAAAATTATATGCCAACAAACTGGGCAATCTGGAAGAAAAAGACAAATTAGAAGAAATTCACAAATTACCATACCCGAAACAGGAAGAAATAGAAAATTTACACAGACCCATAACCAGCAAAGAAATTGAATCAGTAGTCAAAATCTCCCAACAAACAAGAGACCTGGTCAGATGGCTTCCCAGGGGAATTCTACCAGACATTTAAAGAAGAGTTAATACCTGTTTTTCTCAAATGGAAAGAAAACTTCCATACTCATTCTACAAAGCTAGTATTACCTTGATTCGAAAACCAAAGAGCCTACTAAAAAGGAGAATTACAGGTCAATATCCCTGAAGAAAATGGTTGTAAAAATTCTCTATAAATTACTAGCAAATCAAATTCAACAGTACATTAAAAGAATTACTCACCATCATCAAGTGGGATTTATTCCTGGGCTGCAGGGCTGATTCAATATTTGCAAATCAATCAATATGATATACCACATTAATAAAAGAAAGGATATGAACCATACGATCCTGCCAATAGATACAGAAAAGGCATTTGATAAAATAGAGCATCCATTCTGGATAAAAACCTTCAACAAAGTAAGGGTAGATGGAACAGCCCTCAACATCATAAAGGCCATATAAGGATCCATAGCTAACGTCAACCTCAGTGGGGAAAAAAACGGAGAGCCTCTCCCCCACAGTCAGGAACAAGACAAGGACGTCCACTCTCACCGTTACTATGTAACACAGCACCGGAAGTCTTAGCCTCAGCAGTCAGACAACAAAAAGGAATAAAAGGCATCCAAATCAGAAAAGAAGAAGTCAACTTTTCACTATTTGCAGACAACATGATACTCTGTAGAAAATCCAAAGACTCCACCAAAAAACTGCTAGAAATAATGTATGAATTCAGCAAAGTCAAGGGATATAAACTCAATGTGCAGAAATCGGTTGCATTACCATATACCAATAATGAAGCAGCAGAAAAAGGAATCAAGGAATTGATCCCATTTGCAACTGCACCAAAAACAGTAAAATACCTAGGAATTAACCTAACCAAAGAGGTAAAAGATCTGTACCCTGAAACCTACAGAACACTTATGAAAGAAATTGAAGAGGAACAAGGAAATGGAAAAGCATTCCATGCTCATGGTTTGGGAGAACAAACATTGTTAAAATGTCAATACTACATAAAGCAATCTACATATTTAATGCAATTCCTATCGAAATACCATGAGAATTTTTCTCAAAGCTGGAACAAACAATCCTAAAATTTGTATGGAACCACAAAAGACCCCAAATAGCCAAAGCAATCCTGAAAAAAGAAAAGCAAAACAGGAGGCATCGTGATTCTGGACTTCAAGCTCTATTACAGAATAGAAAACCCAGAAATGGACCCACAACTATATGGTCAACTAATCTTTCTAAAACAGGAAACAATATCCAATGGAAAAAAGACAGTCTCTTCAACAAATGGTGCTGGGAAAACTGGACAGCAACATGCAGAAGAATGAAACTGGACCACTCCCTTAAACCACACACAAAAATAAACTGAAAATGGATGAAAGACTTAAATGTGAGACAGGAAACCATCAAAATCCTAGAGAACGCAGGCAGCAAACTCTTTGACAGCTGCAGCAACTTCTTTGCTGAAGGCAAATGTAAACAAAAGCAAATGTGAACTATTGGGACTTCATCAAGATAAAAAACTTCCACATAGCATAGCAAGGAAACAGTCAACAAAACTAAAAGGCACCCTACGGGATGGGAGGAGACAGAATTTATCAAACTCAACACCCAAAAAACAATAACCCAGTTAAGAAATGCACAGAAGACGTGAATAGACCCGTTGCCAAAGAAGACATCCAGACGGCCAGCAGACACATGAAACGATGCTCAACGTCACTCACCATCAGGGAAATACAAATCAAAATCACAGTGAGATACTGCCTCACGTCTACCAGAATAGCTAATCTTAACAACACAAGAAACAACAGGTGTTGGTGAGGATGCAGAGAAAAGGGAACCCCTCTTGCACTGTCGGTGGGAATGCAAACTGGTGCAGCCGCTCTGAAGAACAGTATGGAGGCTCCTCAAAAAACTGAAAATAGAACTACCCTATGACCCACAATTGCATTGTTAGGTATTTAACCAGAGGACACAAAAATACAGATTCAAAAGGGTACATGCAGCCCAATGTTTATAGCAGCATTATCAACAATACCCAACTATGGAGAGTGTTCAAATGTCCATCCACTGATGAATGGATAAAGAAGATGTGGTATATAACAACGTGGTATATAATGGAATATTACTTAGCTATCAAAAAAAGAATGAAATTTTGCTATCTGCAATGATGTAGATGAAGCTAAGTGTATTATGCTAAGAGAAATAGAAAAAGACAAATACCATATGATTTCACTCATATGTGGGATTTAAGAAACAGATGAACATAGAGAAAGGGAAGAGGAAAGAGGGAAACAAAACACAAGAGACTCTTAACAATAGAGAAAAAACTAGAATTGATGGAGGAAGGTAGGTGGGAGATGGGCTAGATGGGTGCATACTAAGGAGGGTACTTGTGATAAGTACTGGGTGTTGTATGTAAGTGATGAATCACGCAGTCCTACTCCTGAAACCAATACTGTGCTGTATGTTAACTAAAATTTAAATTTAAGAAAATATCTTTTTTTTATTATTTTTTAATGTTTATTTTTGAGAGCGCACGCACCAGAGAGAGAGCAAACATGAGTAGGGGAGGGGCAGAGAGAGACACACACATAGAATTGGAAGCAGGCTCCAGGCTCTGAGCTGCCAGCACAGAGCCCGACGGGGGGCTTGAACCCACAAACTGGAAGACCATGATCTGAGCTGAAGTTGGAAGCTTTGACTGAGCCACCCAGGCGCACCCCCGCCAATTTTTTTTTTTTTAAGAACAGGCTTGAAAGGAAGCCTGAGAGTATCTGTCTAATCAAGTCAATCTTCTTGTGCGAAAAGATGAACCTGCGTGACTGGGACTTTTAATAAACACAGGAAAAGAAGAAAACATGGTACCTGGAACTTAGCAGAATCAGGTTATTTTAGGGCAAACGAATATATTTATTTGAATATAAAGCGCTAACGTTTACTGACTGATTACCATGTGCTAGATGCTGTGCTTAAGGGCCAAACTAAGGTTGGCTCTTCTAATCCTGCACAACCACATTTGGAGGTAAGAATATTATCTCTATGGGGCGCCTGGGTGGCTCAGTTGGTTAAGTGGCCGACTTTGGCTCACGGTTCATGAGTTTGAGCCCCGCGTCAGGCTCTGAGCTGTCAGCGCAGCCTGCTTTGGATTCTGTGTCTCCCTCTCTGCCCCTCTCCTACTCACACTCTGTCTCTCTGTCTCTAAAAAATAAAAAAAACATAAAAAAATTTTAAAGGAGGATTATCTTTATGATTTTCACTTGTACCAGGAATTACTGTCAAACGCCACTCACTGGGTGAGACCTTTGTGGCGTTAGCAGAAAACTTGCCCCTCTTGAAGCACACGATCTACACTTGTGAGCTCATGGGCCAGCAAGTGGAGGTAAGAATATTATTGCTCTGAGCTGTCAGCCCAGAGCCTGACGCAGGGCTTGAACTCAAGAACTGTGAGATCATGACCAGACCTGAAGTTGGACGCTTAACCAACTGAGCTATCCAGGCAACCCTCAAAAATCTTTTTAAGTAAATAAAATTTTACTAAGCAATTCTAAGAAGAGATGATGCTGAGCCTTGTCCCTTTCCCCCTCCAAATCCTCTTTCTGCCGTGGTCTGCACCCTAGAAAGCTGACCTTTGCACCGGCATTAACTTGGACCCTTGCCCGCCAGAGGCACTCGACGGGTGGGAGGTGTCCCGGTGCCTTCCCCGTCGGGGCGCATCTGCTGGTACCAAAGGCCACACCCTTCATCACACAGGCGTCTGCTACCGTTCTTCCGGTCCTAGTAACGGCCCCTTCAGCCTGGGGTGGCAAAGGCTCCCTTCTGTTGCCAGCACCAGTGCTTGATCGCCCCTTGCGAGGTTTCCTAAACTCTGCACAAAACCAGTCATTTTATTACATTTCCTTCAATAACTGCTTCCGGGTGTGGTCTCAACTTCCGGCCGGGACCGGATGCAGAGATATATCTAAAAATGAGAAGTGGAGGACCGACTGACCCGCTTATGGGCTGTGCTTCTGCAAGTAAAACGGAGGCTCCACTGCAAAACTTAAGGCTGCAAAGCACAGAGGCGGAACGGGAAAGATGTGCGATGTTTCCCTCTCATTCTAGGGTCCCGAAGAACCTTGAATCCGTCAATGTAGAAACAAAATGTAGGACAAAAGTACCTTAGGCCTAAAAACTTTAGGTTGATAAACTAAGAATGCGTTACTCATCTATTATCATGGCCTGTATTAGGGCTTAGAGAGAGGGGTACCACTTAAAATAAAAGATTAAAAAAAAAAAAAAGACCAGGGCGCCTGGGTGGCTCAGCAGTTTGAGCATCAGACTGCAGCTCAGGTCATGATCTTGCGGTTTGAGTTCAAGCCCCACATGGGGCTCTGTGCTGACAGCTCAGAGCCTGGAATCTGCTTTGGGTTCTGTGTCTCCCTCTGCCCCTCCCCCATTCATGCTCTGTCTTTCCATCTTTCTCAAAGCTACACATTAAAAAAATAATAGCAAAATAAAATTCATAACACTAGATGAGCATGCTTGAACATTAAAAAAAAAAAAAAAAGACCAAGTATTGTTTAGGAACATAGACAAGTCTTTTAAGACATGCCCCTCCTCCACACCACCAAAAAAAAAAAAAAAAAAAAGATGCACCACTCAAACTATATAAAATAGAGAAGAAAGAAAAAAAGCCCTGGGCGCCTGAGTGGCTCAGTCCACTAAGCATCTGACTCTTGGTTTCTGCTCAGGTCATGATCTTGTGGTTCATGAGTTTGAGCCCCACATGGGGCTCTGTGCTGACAGTTCAGAGCCTGCTTGAGATTCTCTCTCTCCTGCTCTCTCTGACCCTCCCCTGCTCTCTCTCTGACCCTCCCCTGCTCTCTCTCTGACCCTCCCCTGCTCTCTCTCTGACCCATCCCTGCTCACTCTCTCTCTCTCTCAAAATAAATAAATAAACTTAAAAAAATTATTTTACTTAAAAAAAGGGAAAAAGCCCTTTATGCGGCACCAGGGCCTCCCGCCCCCCGCAAACCTCCGAGGACACGGGGAAGCAAACAGGACCACCGACTGCACAAACGAAGAGGACTTTATTTTCTTATCAACGTTTCCCACACAGCCTCGCATCTCTCAGGCTCTAGGTTACAAAACACAATGAGGGAGATGTGCTCCTAAGAGGCTTACCCATTATCATAAAACCCCGGTGTTGAATGAAAGACAAATAAAAGCAAAACACAAACCCAATTTGTCCCCCACTGAAAGTCTTGGAGGGACGGCAAAAGCACCAAAGGAAAACAGCATCTTACATCAAAGCTGCATCCGCTGGGCGAACGCATTCGCATTTCTTCCCAGGACGGTGAGTCAGCCCATCCACAGACTTGCAGGGTTCAGGCTCAGCCTTTCCACAGGGGGTTAAGCTGGGGATGGGCCACACGCAGGGCCCTGGGGTCCTCGACATGCAGAATGTAAAGCCTCGTGAAGCCCCCAGGAACTGCTTCCCAAGTCCCATTTCTCAGGTCTCCATTCTTTTTCTTTTTTTTTTTTAATATTTATTTATTCATTCTTAAATTTTTAAAAATTTCTTTTAATCTTTATTTTCGAGAGAGATACAGAGACAGAGCACACGCAGGGGGAGGAGCAGAGAGAGAGGGAGACACAGAACTCAAAGTGGGCTCCGGGCTCTGAGCTGTCAGCACAGAGCCCGATACGGGGGTCAAACCCACAAACCGTGAGATCATGACGTGGGCAGAAGTCAGACACTCAGCTGAGCCCCCCAGGCGCCCCTCAGGTCTCCATTCTCACAGACAGTCTCTAGAGATCACACAGCTTCCCTTGAAAGCAGGGTCTCCTCTTACCCAGGATTCCCGATTTCCCCATCTTGAACGTGTACTTGAGGGACACCTTGGGCTGCAGGCAAGCACAGTCTTGCTGCAGTTACTGTTGTTTCCTGACTACAGTCATTTCCTTCCCTTTCCTGGTTGACCTGTCTGTTTGCTCTCACCTCCTAAAAGTCAATTCCATGCTCTTTTATAGTTAGCTAGCCTTATTTGTAAAATACAGCCTATACCTGTACTTCGAAATCAATCTCAAATCAATCAGGGAATTGAATCAATACACGAAATCATTAACACACCTGCACACATGCTGAACTCTAGTAGATTCTGCCCACTGCTCCCCTCACTTAAATTATCTGGCAAAGTCACAGAAGGAACCATTCCACATAAGAGGATTTTCCAGTTGATCAAGGCTTAAATATCAGAATTCCTATTTTTTTGTTTGCGTGTTTGAGCCATCTGATCCATGGGAAGCTTTCAGGAAGTCTTTTATAAATGCACGCCGTGGGGCGCCTGGGGGCTCAGTCAGTGAAGCATCTGACTCGGTTTCGGCTCAGGTCAGGATCTAGCGGTTTCACGAGTGTGAGCCCCGGGTCGGGCTCTGTCCTGGCAGTGTGGAGCCTGCTTGGGATTCTCCCTCTCCCCCTCTCTCTGCTCTTCCCCCACTTGTGCTGTCTCTGTCTCTCTCAAAATAAATAAACTTTAAAAAAAATTTTAAATCCATACTGCAACACAACCATAGACATCAATCAGCCATGTTCACAAGGACTGATTCTGTGCCGTAACCGTGGGGGTCCCATCGCCTTTGCCCCCTCCCCCCTCCACTTCTTGGCCGGTGAGTTCTCAGGGGTGTGAGCCACCAGGGACTCCGCTGGAGATTCTTGGGGCAAGTTCACCTCGAGTTCTCCTGTACCCCTTCTCCTCTCTGTGACACGGAGGCTGCTGGTCTTACTGCCCCGGTGTAACCTCCCGTTCCAGACCTGCTAGTCTCCGCCCGCCTCCTGGGCCTCACGCTTCACACAGGCTGCCAGTCCCTTCTAGATCACATCCTCCATTAGCATGCATTCGTCTCCTGGCCCACACAGCACTCCTCAGGCCCTTGGCTGCGCTCCACCATTTCCCTCGCTTCTTTCTCCTCAGGCTCTGCTTTTACACCACCAAAAACCTCTCCTGAGTGTGCTCTCAGGCAGCTGCAGGCTCCAGAAGGATGCTTTAGGGAATCGATTTTCTCAAGGTCCATTAGCTTTTTTCCCTGACAAAACTATGCATAATTAAGGAACACCACATAGATCGTATTAAAACGTCGAACTCTCAAAACCCATCTTGCTCCGTTCCTTCCAGAGAGGGCCTGAGCTTGGTCAGAGCCCCCAGAGGACGGTTTCCAAGGCGACCAGTTATTTACCGTCACCACCTCCCAAAGCCACGAGGGGGCAGAGCGGGACAGGCCGCCGCCCGGTGCAGGGCTGCCTTCAGTAGGATCCCCCAACTCCAGGCCACACGGCACACCCAGCGGGGGTGGGTGCATCAGCACTGTCACCAGCCGCCGCCTCCAAAATCGCGGAGGAGGCCAAAGCCAAACCCACAGATCAGGTGGCCTCCACAGTCCCCAGAATGCCCGGGCAGAATACAGCGTCCTCCCCACCAACTGCATCCACACACTTTTTTTTTTTTCAAACCAGAGAGGTGATATTAATGGGCTGCCAAGTGGAGGTCTTTATATTGATATTTTTGGCTGAAAATATTTTTGTTTGGCGAGAGCAAGAAGAGATTCCTTTTGCAAAGAAATGAGCATTTTGATGGATGGTGTGAGTCAAGAACAAAAGACTGCCACACTCGAGCTATGTTTAGCAATGCTCTGCTGAAATACTTTCCCTAAATGTAAGTTCATCTGCACGGCTTTATAAGCAGAACTGAATTTAAGGGTTAAAGCTATCTCCTGTTTCAAAAAAAGTTATGACAATGCTATTAGAGGAAAGGTATTAACATGCAGGTTATTTTTGGTTAAATACGCTTTACAGAGTATGCTATGTGCAGGCTTTCTAAAGTCAATTAGCTTTCTGATGTTAATTTCAAAAGTTCCTATTGTGAAGTAAAACCTAGGAATGGCATGCTACCTGACATCAAGATGTTTTAGGTGTCAAAGCCAACTTGAAAATAGCTATCCAATAAATGGAGACCTTGGATGGGGGCTAACGCTGATCTTCAAACAATACACCCAATGGGTGTTTTTTGTATTCTGCTTATGATTTTTTTCTTAAGATCATGACAATTTAGTGGACACACAAAAAAATTAATACACCAAAAACCTTTCAGTCCACAACCAGCAACAAAAACACTCTCTAAATGAAATCCATAAAATAAGCTACATTATTCTTCCCTAATACCTGGCCATGGGTGAGCTGCCTTAGAATTAGCCAGGAAGATTTAGGAATCTTTTACCATTTTTCCAATTTAAATTAACAATGACTCAAGGTAACTCTGCAGGCATGCTCAAGCAGGTGCTTACTGAGCACCAATTGGGTGCCAGGCACCATTCCAGGCTCTTCAGAAGCACTGACTTGGTTAATCCTCAATGAATTAGGGAGAAGAGGCTTATGGGAGGCAGAATGATCACACTCCAGGGATGTCCATGTCCTGATTCCTGAAACTGGTGAAAATGTTACCTACGCAGCAAGGGGGTCTTTGAGGATCTGATCAAATGAAGGATCTCAGGGTGGAGAGAATAGCCTGGATTATCCAGGTGAGGGGCCCAAAGTAACATCAGAGACTCTTCCAAGAGAAAGGGGGGGCAGAAGAGTCAGGGTCGGAGAAGGAGGTGGGGTGCTGGAAACACAGATCAGAGAGGCTTCATGACGCCACGCTCTGGCTTTGAAGACTAGGGGTCGGGGAGGGAAGTGGGGGAAAAGTCAAGGAGCACCGGCAGCTTCCAGACGCTGGAAGAGGCAAGGAAACAGATTCCCTTCTCGAGTCTCCAGAAGGAAGGTGGTCCTGCCGCCATCTTGATTTTACCCCAGTGAGACCCATTTCACGGGCTTCTGACCTCCTAAGACAATAAATGTGTGTAGTTGTAAGCAACCAAGTTTGTGGTGATTGTTACAGCAGTGACAATAGGAAACTAACAGAGTTGTTCCTAATTGAGAAGCCACGGGGAAGGGGTGACTGGACTGTGTCCCCCACGGGCATACGTAACGGGAGGTATGGGAAAGAGAGACATCTGGAACTGGCAGAAGGGCTGTGTCCACGCAGTGACACCCTCCCGTGGAACCCCTTCCATCTTTAAAAAAGTCACTTAGCTCCTAAGATGCTGCATGTGATTGGCTTCGGATCAGACCCAATGGTGATGGGGTTAAGTTTCCTATCTGAGTTTGACGTGCTATAAAACGGAGGCAGCATGGACAAACCCTGCATGCAGGGACAGAGAAGCAAGCGTCCTATACAGGAATCTTACAATAAATGTGCAATCTATTCAAAAGTTCTACTTAAATATATGACAAACAGCTACTAAAAATAACGTGTTGTATAAAGGAATATTACACAGCACCCGTGAGGGCTCCGTGTGAGAAACGTTTACACGGTCACATCGACGGGTCCCTCATTTCATATCACATGCATATCAACTAAACAGGAACCACGCAACTGAGGCTAGGGAACAGGGGATAACCTAAGACAACGCTTACACGCTTCAGAGAAATGTTTACTCTTCCCTGTGGTTCGCCCACAGCACACCCTCTGCTTCGCTAGGGCCTTTCATGTCTTAGAGCTCTGATTTGTGTTCCTCCTTGCTGTCACTTGGGAAACAGAATGTAGCTCATGATATCTCCCTCCCTCTGCCCGGACCCATGGGGGATGCCAGGGCACAAATCCCTCTTGGATCTAATTACTGGAGCCTGGGGGCCTCTTGCAGGAAGGGGTCTGCCAGCCTGCCAGATCGCACTGATCTGTGGAGTGGAGCGGAACTCTCTGATAATTTCCCACTGATTCTCTTCCTACCCTGACTTCTGAATAATGGTGTTAAGAAAAATTATCTTCATTTTTAAATTACAAACAGACCAAAGGAACTGCCAGGGGACCTTTCCATCTAAGCTGGGATTGTCTAGCTGGCCCACACCCCCCAGGGATGATCGAATTTTCTAGAGAAGGGTAACCGTAGTTTGACTTACTATTTACTATAGCGCAGTTATTTTACAGCCCTGTCTGGGTGCGAGGGGAGAGGTCAACTTGTAGAAAGCTCATCCTGACGCAAATGATCTGTCTGAAGGTAATGCCAAAGGCCCCCATCCAGTGGCAATGCAAATGACTTGTTTCCTAGAAAAGACAGCCCCCAAAGTTACACGGACTGCCTTGCAGGACATTACTGCCTTGCAGTCTGGATTCTACTAGCAGATTCATTTCGGTATTCTCTTGACTCAATAAATCCCTGTTTCTTAAAATCACAATTTCAACCAGTATTAACATATGACTGGTTTCCTCATTAATGAGTGCTGAATAAAATCTCTGTGTTCCCTGAATAAAATCATGTGTTCATTTTGTACTTCTGTGGGAGCCAGGTTTTTAACTTTGGGAAATTATGCCTTCACAATACAAAAAGATCTGCTGCAGTCAGGAACCTCAGATGGGTATGCTCGTCTCTTGCTGTTCCTCAACTGAAGGGGGCTCCGGACACAGGAACAGGTATGGTGTTCTAAGAAATCAGGGGCCGCTGGGTGGCTCAGTCGGTTAAGCATCCGACTTCAGCTCAAGATCTCGTGGTTCAGGCACTAGAGCCCCGCATCGGGCTCTGTGCTGACAGCTCAGAACCTGGACAGATTCTATGTCTCCCTCTCTTTCTGCCTGTCTCCCACTCTGTCTCTTTCTCAAAAATAAATAAACAGTAAACAATTCTTTTTAAGATTTTACTTTAAAAGAAATTAAATTGACCCAGGAGAGTCTACAGTAGTTGGACATCAGTATGACCCAGTTGCATAAAATTCACAGTCAATTCATCCCAAATGTTAATGGGGACTCAATACTTCCTCTGAAAAAAATAAAACCTATTCAACAACATCACATTTTATTTATTTTTTTAAAGATTAAAAAAAAATTTTTTTAATGTTTTATTTATTTTTGATACAGAGAGAGAGCATGAGATGGGGAGGAGCAGAGAGAGAAGGAGACACAGAACCGGAAGCAGGCTCCAGGCTCTGAGCTAGCTGTCAGCACAGAGCCTGACACGGGGCTCGAACCCACGAACATGAGATCTGACCTGAGCCGAAGTCGGAGGCTTAACCAACTGAGCCACCCAGGCGCCCCAACAACATCACATTTTAAAATAATCAACATTTTAATATTCTTACTTTAAAGACGGGAGCAGGGGTAGGGGCGGCTTACTTTGTACAGTGGTTCTGCAAGTGTGACCCCTGAGGGTCCCCGCGGCCCTTCCCAGGGATCTGCAGATCAAAATTCTTTTCGTTATAATAAGACACTATTTGCCTTTTTTCCTGGCGTTCACATCTGCAGCAATGGTGCAAGTGCGATAGTGGCGGAGATGGTGGCCCTCAGCATGAATCAAGGTGGTGGCACCAGACTCTACGAGCAGTCACTGGGTCCTTGCCTACCGCACACCCACAGCAGAAAGGGGGGGGGGGTAGCTTCACTAATACGGTGCTTGACAAAGCCATAAAGTGTATTCACATTCTTTTTTTCTTAATTTTTTTAAATGCTTATTTATTTTTGAGATAGGAAAAGAGTGCAAGTGGGGGAGGGGCAGAGAGCGAGGAGACACAGAACCGGAAGCAGGCTCTAGGAGCTGAGCTGTCAGCGCAGAGCCCCACACAGGGCTCAAACTCACGAGCTGTGAGAGCGTGACCTGAGGCGCAGTTAGACACCCAAACACCTGAGCCACCCATGTGCCCCTGTATTCACATTCTTAAATTTTAACACTTGAACACACATCCTCTTGGTCTTTTCTGGGATGTAATAGGATGGAGGCATAAGAAGGGCGGCCACACAAAGGGACAGTTGTCTCGGGAAAAAGCATGGCCACGGCTGAGCGGTGAGCAGGAGTGGCCAGCTTTTTCAGGTAACTATGTTTTTATGTGAACGAATGACTAACGTAAACTATGGGTGTTGACACGTTAGGAGTCTGGCGAACGTTTTCTCAAAAATGAACAAAGTGTGCCTGTTGCTCCAAGCAAACCACAGATGGCTTCTGCTGCCAACGATAAAGTCTGAACTTTGAAGTAAAAAAAAAAATCAGAATTTTAGAAAACTCGTATCTGGCCACCATGACCTTCAGAGCATCCCATCACTTGAAAACTCTTCTGATGATATCCCCGGGGTGAAATATGTCAACATTTGGGAGACCTCCATAACTCACAAGACCTGCCGGTGTTTTCCACGGGACCGAGGTGTGATGTTAGAAGAGTAGGCGCGGGTAGAACAGAGTCCGCTCAGAGCACAGCACAGAGCGATGCGTCGTGACGGAAGAGCTCACGGACGTTTCAGATTTAACACCGCCACCGCTTTTAAGAAACCACTGCTTGCTGAGCTTTGGCGCAGTATCAGAAAGGAACACTCGTAACGATCTCACGTGAATGTTCCCCCACGGGGCACCTGGGTGGCTCAGTCAGTTTGCGGGTTCAAGCCCCGCGTTGGGCTCTGTGCTGACAGCTCAGAGTCTGGAGCCTGCTTCGGATTCTGTGTCTCCCTCTCTCTCTGCCCCTCCCCTGTTCGCGCTGTCTCTCTCTGTCTCTCAAAAATAAATAAGAAACATAAAAAAAATTTTTTTAATAAATAAATAAAACATTCTCCCACTTTGAGTAGCTTCCGTTCAGTAGTTCTTCCGGTGTTTACCATCGTAACTTTAATAAAATTACACTTCAATTTTGGCAGATTATCTTTAGATGCTTCTACTGACCCTCTGCCGTGAAATGAGATACTCAGTGTGGTCATACAGCCCTCCTCCCACCGCCGGCCCCTCTTCTCATTCTTGGGTCTTTACTACCTTGACCTTTAAAGTGGGTTTTGGGGTTTTTTTTATGTTTGTTTATTTTTGAGAGTAAGACAGAACGTGAGTGGGGGAGGGGCAGAGAGCAGGAGACACAGACTCTGAAGCAGGCTCCAGGCTCTGAGCTGTGAGCATAGAGCCCGACGCGGGGCTCAAACGCACGAACCATGAGATTATGCCCTGAGCCAAAGTCGGACGCTTAACCAACACCTCTCCCTTGACCTTTAGTAGCGACCTTTCTAACGATAAGAAAACAGACGTACAGCTCTAGCTCCTCAGCTATGCCTCCTTGTTGTGAAACACAAAGGGACCGCCTCGCACCCCCTTCTGCTTCTCCTCCCCACTTTCACATCCTGATTTTGGTCAACCACACGATGTTGGTACTGTCGAGCTTTAAGACATTTTGGTTTTATTCTGAAATTCACCATGAGGCATCTGCGTTTGTCTCCCTATTGGTTCTTAAAATTTTTCAGCTTGAACCAGAACACTTATGTAAGTTCCGCTCCACTGCAAGATCAAGCTGTGTGATGTGACCGCAGAAAAGCAAATGTGATTCTGTGTCATTAAATCCCTCTGGTCAAAGGAGAATGACTCAAGCGCAAAGAGACAGTGGATTTTCTACCTGTTACTTCTGAATTTGCTCCACCGGTGCAGCCCTAGGTCATTCCGTTCAGATGGAAATGCTCCGATCTCCGTCAGGTACTAGCTCACTAGCACATGAACAAGCCTGTAGACTGATTATTATTCCATCTGAATGACTTTCGATTTAAATACCAACAACCACAGGCTGCTGGCAGCTACGACACCACGGCAGTCTTCCCCTCCCTCTCTCACCGTCTAAGGCTGATTTATCTACCAGGATTGAGCCCCTGCAGTAAAAGCCCCTCCATTCCTTGGGAGACCACGAGGCGCAGGCTTGATGAGAGCTGCTCTTTACACAGCACCTCTAATCCTCCCAGGCCGTGCGACGGAGATGCGCCCACCCCGGTCAGCAGGAGACAGACCACGGTGCCCGGAGTGAAGCTGCCCAGCACTCGAGCCGGGCTCGGAGTGGAGAAACTTCCGCTCTTCCTATGCTCCCTCCATGGGATCGTTACAGGCAGCGGACACTTGGCGGTGGGATTCGAGGGTGAAAGAGGCCCCGGGGCCGCCGTGGAGGCACCACACGAAGCCAGGCAGGAGGTACCGGGGGCCAGCCAGAGCCGATTTCCTGAGCAGAGGCGGGGCTCATTTTCAGTGTTCCCGTGCAGACGGGTTTGTATCTTACTGAACAATGACGTGCTCTCCTAAGACTGAGGAGATTTAAACATTGTTTCAATGCAGGTAACTTTGGGTGCGTGGCTCAGTCGGTTAAGCCTCTGACTTTGGCTCAGGTCATGATCTCAGTTTGTGAGTTCGGGTCCCGCATGGGGTAGAGCACGAGCCCCACTTTGGGTAAAATAAAAGCCCTGTTTCTCTCTCTCTCTCTTCCTTTCTCTGCCCCATGCTCACTTGTGTTCTCTCTCCTAAAATAAAAACAAAAAGAAAAGAAAGGAAAGGAAAAGAAAAAAAAACGCAGCTAACTTTAACTTACCTCCTTTTGATAGGCCAGGCCAGCCTCATAGAGTTTAACAAAGAGGTACTGGGTCCACTTGTAGTAATCGGGCGAACACGTGGTTATTTCCTGCCAAAGAGGAGGACGCATCACTCACAGGCCATTGTGAACATTCCCCCCCCGCCCCCCCGCCCCAGCAGCAGCACGGGCGCTGGTCCTGCAGTTCAATTTTGAAAAGCAATCACACCGCAAAAACATTTACCAGCCTATATATTTCCCAACAATTTGTAAAGTGAGGGCAGAAGCAATTCATTCTGGAAAGAAAGGAGTTACTGCATCGCCACCCCTACCTTTCCTAGGGCCAGTTTAATGAAAAGAAACCTAAAGTTTTCTGCACACCTCTCCCCTCCATCCATGTAAGTAACAGGTGAATTATGTTGTATGAAATTGGGTATCACCATTTTCGTCAGCACGCATTTGGGGAATCGTGATGTTATTTCATGAACGTACTTTGTTCTGAGCAATCACAAAATTCAAAAGGAGTATCTGCCTGCTTCAGTAGCTGCTCATTTGAAAACAACTCTTGCGTTTCTACGTATAACTGGGCCCTGCGAGCTCCTTTAGACTCTTTCATATTCCATTTATCCCATAAGGTGAATCAGGCTGTTGCCTAGTTAGGAAGACCCATTAAAATGATTATTAAAAATTAAACTTAGTGGGAAATCACCTGGCTTGTCTTTCCAAATGTATTTTCTGCCCTGAAAACACGTTTGCTATAGAATCTTGAAAAACAAGTTACTGATTAACCAATCTCTAAATTGATAATTCCAAGTAAGCGCAAAACCTCTACATTATACCACATTGTTACTTTCCTAGTGTTCCTGAACTTCCAGAAAATAGCTAACGTAGGGTAGGGCCAGATTGTTCCATATGGAATGGCTAACAAGGCATACTTCCTCCAAAAGCGCATACAACTCCATCTTCCTTTGGGTGAATGAATGAAGACAGAGTTGAAAACTCAGGATGGGAGGGACGGTGTGACAGGAACCGGGTAAGGGTAATCTCCTGGGGCTCCCAATGGGCTACTTTTTCTTATGTAAGACTCCTGGGTCCTTTTATGTGCTATTTTGTAAAAATGGCACAGTAAACTCTGAGAAAACAAGGAATTCAACTCTGATCGCTCCCTTCCTCCTGGTTGCAAGGCAGGTGAATAACCCACTGGTGTAACAGCTTTGCCCACACTGGAGCTCGCCCCTTGCGGGCTGGCCCCATGCCATGCCAAGGCCGTGACCCGCACAACATGGTCCCAAGGCCCCAGGACACCAGGTCTGCAGGGATGTCACGGACAAAGCACTCTGCCGATCCCAGAATGGGACCAGCACGCTACGGGAGGGCTTGTCCCCCCAAACCTCCAAGTTCATCTGATTCTTTATTGTCCTTTCTCCACCCGCCAGCTGCCTGCCCCATCCCTGCAGGCACAGCACACACAGCCCATTTTCCTTAGTTTTCTAGACAAGCCCCCTAAGAACTCCCATCTTCAGACAAAGCCCAGGGCAGGAGCTGTGTTCTAGGAAGTTTGGTTTGCTAGGGTTGAGGCATCCCCAAATCACTACTGAATGAAAACTAAACTACACAGATGCCAAGAACGCTTGCACGTTGAATCAAATTTGTATCCCTCGTGTAGGTTTTACAAATTAAATTCAAATCACGTTGGTCCACAAGATGAGCTGGGGCAGGGGGTGGGTGGAGGGTAGGGGGACTGGGTAAAAATACCCCCAGACCTTGTTATTGTGAACGACTTTTAAAATTCTTATCCATTAGCTTAAGGAAGATATGAAGCAAACACCACCAAGATAATGACAATTGTTACACTGAGGGGAGTTCTCTGTTCTCTATCACTCATTCATTCATGGGAGAGTGCAAGAGGGGGCGGGCCACAACGAGGGGGACAGAAGATCCAAACCTGGCTCTGCGTTCGACAGGCTGACAGCAGTGAGCCCAATGCGGGGCTCGAACTCATGAACCGTGAGATCATGACCTGAGCCGAAGTCGGACACTCAACTGTCTAAGCCACCCAGGTGCCCCTCTACTTCTCTATATGTTTAAGTTTTTCATAATAGAATGTCAAAGTACTTCAAATGAACATATACGTATGCATGTACATGTGGATGTTCTCAGAGCCTGAACCTGCCTCCACACTGAGAGAAAAATTAACCAGCAATGGAATAGCATTATTATCTTCATCTTGTTTTATGGTTTTGAAAATTACTTTTACTAGAAAACAAGGGGAATTTGAAGAACAAATAACGTCAGTTGCTAAGAGTATGGCTTGCAAACCACTGCTGCAAGGACCATAATCCACTCCCGCCAGTTGGGTTTCAGTGCGTGTGCGCCTCGTTCCCACTGTCCCGCCCCGTGCCACCTGTCCGGAGGAGACCCTAAGGACAGGACCTGCCCTCCCACCCGCTGACGCCCAGCTCCTAGCCAGCCCCTCAGTGCCGTCCACTCTGCTCGTGAAGAGATTCCAGCATAGGCGCCCACCGGACTCCCCGGGAGCCAGTCCCAGGAGCGGCTGCGCCCTGCTCAGGACCGCGCTTCCTGAGGCGCCTGCGTGGCCCACCGGTTAAGCATCCGACTTGGGCTCATATCATGATCTCAAGGCCTGTGTTTGAGACCCACGTCGGGCTCTGTGCTGACAGCCCAGAACCTGGAGCCTGCTTTGGATTCTGTGTCTCCCTCTCTCTGCCTCTCCCCTGCTCGTGCTCTGCCTCCCCCCTCCCCGCCCTCAAAAATAAACATTAAAATAAATAAATAAATAAATGCATTTCCTAAAAAAGTCACAGAACCCTTCCGGAACCTTTCTTGATTTGCTAATTTAAAGGAGCCTCCAAACCCCCAAATAGCTTTCTAGTTTTCTAATGCCTCATCTCAGTGGAAATCATCAAAGACATCTTAATGGAATTAAACAGCTTTAAAACCTTTGACTCTTCAACTGGCTAGAAGTTTCACGTTTGGGGAACTAGTTACTTAAATCGCACTCCTGTAGACAAAGGTCTTCTGGGGATGGGGGTCAGCACTCACAAAGATGTTAACAGTCCTTCCTTCCTTTTCCCAAGAAAAGGGTTCTCAATATAGACTGTCCTCTCCCCAGGGACAACTGATAATGCCTGGCGACATCTCTGTCACTACTATACGGGTGGCACTACCCTACAATGCACAAGACAGTCCCTAGAACAAAAAATCAGTTAGCCCCAAATGTCACCAGTACCAAAGGGAGAAACCCTGTGCAGGCAGCTTAAGGGAGAGCGAACAAAAGCAGCTCTCTACGAGACGTCCCATAAGAAGCCATGACAGTGGGACTGAAGTAAGTCAGCTTAGATCCGCTTCTCCGGCTGGTGTGAGCGCACCTCTGAGGAGTACGTCCCGCGGGGCCCACGGGAACGCGGTGGGGCGCAACCCCCCACCCTTCTACCAACTCGAGACCAACCGGCAGAGAGACCAATGGAGTCTGGAACTCTGTTCTGCATGCAAAGTGCTACTCTCTGGGAAATGAGTGATAGATTTTATAATCTAAATTTTAAATCATGTCATATGCCTCCAAGTAGTTTTCTGACTCGGCAAATCCCACATAATGACTTCATGTAATAAACGTCCTCTTTTGAAACTGGAGAGGCAGTCAGGTTTTCTTGATACAGCACCAGTTCCCCCTCCCACAAGAGAGTTGTTGAATAAATAAGAGTTTAAATAAACATCATCTGTTGGAATCTGGCCCCCTCCAGGCCCAGAGCTGCCAGTGACCCCCAAGAGAGAGCCCTGTGTCCGTGGGCCCGGCAAACACAGCCGCCCGCATGCTGGGGGGTGGCGCCAACCTGGTGAGCCCACCAGAGAAGTCAAGCGAAGGATGCTCACTGTGCCCCAAAGCCCTGTTGGGTCCCCTGCTTTCCTCTGCCCTGTTTTCCAAACAAGCCAACGCCCACGCTGCCGTAGGCTCGTTTTTTAAAACAAAACCCAGTGGTTTAAAGTTACAGCCCCACAAGCAACCGCAATTCAGCCATACTCCACACAGATCTACATAAAGGTGTCGACTTTTATATCCCCCTGAACTCCGGAAAGCACAATCTTGCTGTCGAGAGACTAAATTTATGAATCTCGGATCTAAACTAGAATCATTCCTCCATGCTGCAATTTTACATTTTATGATATCGGGTTTTTAGCATTAACAATATTCTGCACATTCACGGCCAAAAGCTGAGCCCGATGCAGGAGGCACGCTCGCTCAGAACACAGGTAAGACTCCAAACATCATCCTTCGGGGCGCCTGGGTGGCTCAGTCAGTGAAGTGTCTGACTTCAGCTCAGGTCAAGATCTTGCCGTTCATGAGTTTGAGGCTCACGTCGGGCTCTGTGCTGGCAGCTCAGTTCCTGGAGCCTGCTTTGGATTCTGTCTCCCTCTCTCTGTGCCCCTCCCCAGCTCACACTGGTCTCTCTCTCAAAAAATAAATAAACATTAAAAAAATGTTTAGGGGTGCCTGGGTGGCTCAGTGGGTTGAGCGTCCAGCTTTGGCTCAGGTCACAATCTCGCGGTTCATGGGTTCGAGCCCCACAACAGGCTCTGTGCTGACAGCTAGCTCAGAGCCTGGAGCCTGCTTCAGATTCTGTGTCTCCCTCTCTCTCCGACCCTCCCCTGTTCATTCTGTCTCCCTCTCTCTCTCAAAAATAAATAAGACATTAAAAAAATTTTTTTTTCAAACCAAACATCATCCTTTGAGGCCTGCCACCATAGGTCACAAAGTGCACAAGTTAATAACTACCCTACCCTTGCCAGGAGCACCTGTTACCCAGTGACTCGGCCATGACGAAGCCTAAGAAGGCCGGGCTCATGTTACTGCCTGTCCCGGACACACACCGGCGTTCGGTCCGTGAAGGAAGAAGCGGGGGTCCGTCACCTCCCCTGTACCGCACAGGTCTTCTCAGGCTCGCACTGCTCACTACAAGGCTCTGAGAGAGCGTGATCTACGGGAAAGATATTCCACTTCGAGCCAAGAGACTTGGCTTACGATCATCATTAGCTTTGTGACCCCAGCCAGGCGTCCCCAGCGGGAACACTGGGCAGCGAAGCCCATCTGGGAAGACGACGCAGCGGTGCTTGCGGAGCACGCCGGCCACGGCAGTGAGGCGGTCGGGGCCACTGCCCTGGTGTGGCCCAGGGCGTGTCGTGGACCAGGGAGGGTGGCCTCCTTCTCACACACGCAGAGGTGGGCCACTGGGACAAGGCGAAAGGGAGAGCAAAGGACCTAAGTCACTGTCACTCGCCATCACTATCCCTTCGCGAATACCGGCCTTCTGACTAAAAAGAGGTGGTGTTTATGAGCGGAAGAGCCAACACACGCCCCGACGGAGCACTCCGCACAAGGCCGTTCGGTCGGCTCCAGGGCACAACCCCCCAGGCAGGGAGAGCCAGACGGGCCACCTCCCCAACGCCCCTCTGCTCCAGCAAGATGTACTTGGGCCTCAGTTCCTTGGTCCCTTGGCATCTGACAGAAATCGGTCCCAGCTCCCAGAACAGCTCCCATCACTCAAAGCCACCGTGCATGCAATGCGCCCTGCGCCCTCAGGGGAGCTAGCAGGCTCCACCAAATAAAACAAAACCTCAGGTAGCGTGTTTATGGGCCGTTCAGCGGCCACCTACGCTGGTAAGGAAGGCGAGCAGCCGCCACGCGCCACGGTTTCCAGCGACAAGGCCTGGGCCACCGCTCCCCGGCTGTGAGCCTCCTGCCTTCAAAACAAAGACGCCTGGAAACAGAGGAGAGAGGTGCTCACGGCCCATTTGAAAGACTGATCTTTCCTACCATGCATTTTTGTCATCTGGTTCCATTACAATAGAGCCAAAGGAAATGTATTGTATTTTTATTCCTTCTCTGGTTCTCCAGTTCTGGAGGGAAGGAGTTCTGAAAGCATAGCATTCCTCAAAGGCCAGAGAAGCCAGCCTCAGGATTCATATTGTGCAGCTTAAGATTAAAAAAAAAAAATTCAGGCTGTATTAGGTGTTCCTCACTGGTGCTGGTTCAAGGTCCCGGTCCGCAGCTCCGTGCATCTGCTGTGTTGGAAGAAGGAAGAGGGGGGGAATCTGCCGGAGCAGGACACTAATTGCCACCCCTATTTAAGTCCACTAAACTTGGCACTGGCTCGTAAACTTGGCGGCACCTCGGAGAGGAGCGGTACCAGTCCCTGGTGCCTGGGTCTTACCCCTGGCCTGGAAATTTTATGTGCAGCCGGAGTTGAGAATCACTACAAAGAGGTTCCTCCCAACACATCTCCCTCCCAAATGCTGCACAAGAGACAGGATCCGGTCCTGCCTTCCTGTCTTCACAGAACGTCATCAAGCTTCGACGGAGCCAAGGGCACCACAGAGTCAACAGGCCATTTCTTTTTTTTTTTTTAATGGTTATTATTTATTTTTGAGAAAGAGAGAGAGAGAAAAACATAGTGTGAGGAGGGGAGGGGCAGAGGAAGAGGGAGACACAGAATCCGAAGCAGGCTCCAGGCTCCGAGCTGTTAGCACAGAGTCCGACACGGGGCTTGAACCCATAAACTATGAGGTCATGACTTGGGCCGAAGTCGGATACTTAACCAACTGCTGAGCCACCCAGGTGCCCCTCGATAGGCGATTTCTATCCCAGTGCCCTGTGCTAAGGGGATGGCTCCAGCGGCCCTCCTGGATGCCCGGCCTGCCCAGAGCAGATTCCCTCCGTTCTGTTCCCTCTGTTCCCTCCCTGTCTTCCCAAGACAGACACGGTCAGGGCACAATAAGA
This sequence comes from Mungos mungo, assembly GCA_004023785.1. Classification (NCBI taxonomy): domain Eukaryota; kingdom Metazoa; phylum Chordata; class Mammalia; order Carnivora; family Herpestidae; genus Mungos; species Mungos mungo. The sequence goes on from PISW01007755.1 coordinate 60,347, forward strand.
AGTAACCACCCGAAACCCACCTTTATAACAGCAGACACGGATACCTGATGGGGTAACCTGTGCTCGATGGTCAGCTGCTTTAAGAAAAAATGTTGGGACTTTCTGAGAGCTCATTTCTCCGCCCGGAGGAGAAACGCTTCTTGGAAGGAAGGCTGCACAAAACCAACGAGGGGAAGGGAGTGTGAAGGAAGATGCCTAAGTCCTCGCTTAGAAGCTCCCAGCGGGAACCTTGGGCAGGGGTGAGGCAGAGAGAATAGAGGTGGTGGCGCAGCCCTGGCCCGGAGGCGTGCTTAGCAGGTGACTGGACACGTCTGTGTAAGCTGTGTTCCCCACACTGCTCTTCCTTCCTCCCCTCGTCTCACTCCCCACGGCGGCTCTGGAAAACAGGCACTGTGCGCTCGGCCAGGGCAGGGGGGAGCTGCCCAACTTGGGAGGGGGTGCAGAAGGGAAGCTGGAACCCAGGTCCCTCGACTCAGAGGGACATCACGGAGTGAAACGGCATCTTGAGAGGTACACCCTGCCTTGCCCAGCTGTCCCCGGACGGACTCAAACACATGGTCCCAGGAGGCCTGGGTAAAGCGAGCAGAACGAGGGCCTGCAGCCCTCCCACATAAAGGAATTTCAGGGTGACTGCTTTTAGGAGGAACAACAGCAGTCAAAATACTAACGGCAGGCATTTCCCAGGCACTGACCGAGTACTGGACTCCGTGTGGGCCGTTCAGAAGCACGTCATTTGGTTCTTATGACGATCCCAGGAGTCGGTCACTCTGCTTATTACGTGTGGGCCTGAGCTCCCTGTTTAAAACTGCAGTTCACCCCCTGGTCCTCTTGCCTGCCCTTACCCTGTTTTACCTTTTTTTCTTTCCATAGCACTTATGGCCTTTTTAAAAAAATGTTTATTTATTTTGAGAGAAAGAGAGAGCAAGTGTACAAGCAGGGGAAGGGCAGTGGGGTGGAGAGAGAGAATCCCAAGCAGGCTCCACACTACCAGCACAGAGTCCAATGTGGGGCTCGATCCCATGAACTGGAAGATCATGACCTGAGCTGAAATCAAGAGTCGGATGCCTAACTGATTGAGCCCCCCTGGCACCCCCACTTATGACCCTCTAGCGTACTTTATTACTTACTTATTTATTATGCTTATCACCTATTTTGTCTCTCCCCCTCCCCTGACCTCCAGTCCACTGGTTTCAAGGTTCCTCCATGAAAGAAAGGGTTTTGGTTTTTTTCCTCCCACTGATGTATCCCAAGTGCCCAGAACACTCCCGGTGCAGTGGATATTTAGTAAGTGACTGCTGAATGAGTCAATAATCCTACAGACCAGAGAATGGAGACTCAAACTACATGCATGAGATGATGACCTGAGCCGAAGTCGGACGCTCAACCAACGGAGCCACCCAGGCGCCCCTCGATGTCACCTTAACTTTTAACAAGACGTTCATGATAAGTGTCTTCAAAGCAGGGAAAGCTGTATGAACCAGATACATGCCACACACACTTAAACCTGTGTTATAAACGTTTATATAGATGTCATTCTATCTGAATATTTGCACAAGGTGCACTAAATCTAGAACAAATGAAATGGCTTAAATACTATATCCTTTACTTACGTAAACTCGACGTGACGTTTAATGACATGGGAATATGATATCTGATACAAAATTGAGTGTTATTTGCGGCTCCAATTATATGATGAAGAAAACAAAATAAAAAGACCACCAGGAAAAAAATGCCAACGTAAATGGGGTTGTCTCAGGATGACATGGTAATTTTCTCAGAACTATAAACAGTTTACTGAACTTCACTGATTTCATACAGCAACCATGTATTACTTAGAATTAGCCTACAGGTTAAAAAAAATTTTTTTAATATTTATTTTTGAGAGAGAGACAAACAGACAGAGCCAAATTGGGGAGGGGCAGAGAGAGAGGGAGACACAGAATCTGAAGCAGCTCCAGACTCTGAGCTGTCAGCACAGAGCCTGATCCAGGCTCAAACCCACGAACCCACAAAATCATGACCTGAGCCAAAGTCAAACACTTGACGGACTGAGCCACCCAGGCGTCCCAGCCCACAATTCTAGAGGTCTTGAGGAGACCTCTGCTTTGGTGACAGCCTGAGAAGTCACCCTGTGCCAGAAGACCCAGTTAAGCCACGCCTGGATTCCTATCCCACAGGAACTGTGAAGTGACTAATACTTACTGTGTTAAGCTGCTAAGTTTGGGGACAGTTGTTATGCAGCAATAGCTAGCTAATACATTGGTAAAAGGGATCAATAATTGGACCAAATCCTGGGATGGATGTGAGGACTAAATGAGGAAACACAGGTGATACACCTGGCAGATGCCCAGCATGGAGATGAGCGGGTGGGCCCCCGAGGGCATCCAGGAATCACCGAGTCCCCTCCCCACAGTGTGGGGGACAACCAGTCAGCTTCCCAGGCCACGGGGAACACCAGGGAGGCTCTGTGTTCTACCTGACTGAGTCTGAAATGCCAAGTACCTATCTGTCCCTCTTTTACGACCTAACAGACTTTTTGTCCCTATGATTTTAGTCCTCAAGTTTTATTCACTTTCCCAGACAGGCTCTCAGCTCCTGAAGGCAGCTCCTGATGGCCACCTAATGGATGGCAAGAGCAGGGGGTTGGCAGGCTGAAGCCCTGGACTCTGTCCACGGGTCTGCTGTGGACTCGCGGGGGGCCCTGGACAGAGGACTCATTTCCTGGGCCTCACTTTCCTCATCTGGGAACTGTTGTGAGGATCAAGGTTATCTGAAGAGGGTCAGCTTCCCTTCCCAGTACTGTCTGGCTCAGTATGGGTGCACAGTAGGTGTTCAGTAAACCTTCATGTAATTATAGCAGGGCGCCCGGGTGACTCAACCAGTTAAGTGGTTAAGTGTCCAACTCTTGATCTCTGCTCTGGTCATGATCTCACGCTTTGTGAGGTAGAGCCCTGTATTGGGCTCTGCGCTGACAGCTTGGGGCCTGCTGGGGATATATGTGTGCTCTCTCTCTCGCTCTCTCTCTCTCTGCCCTTCCCCCACCCATGCATGAATGCATTCTCTCTCAAAATAAATAAATAAACTTAAAAAAAAATCTTCATTAAAGCAACAAATATATCAAAATTCAGGTGGTCAAATGTCACTATATTTTTAAAAAAGAAAGCATTGAGACAGAGCCCTTGCTAATTTTCCTAAATATAATAGGCTTTCTAAAATGTAGCATGTTTATTCTTAGAACCACAGTCTAAACTCCCCTATGACCCAGCAATAGCACTGCTAGGGATTTACCCAAGGGACACAGAAATGCTGATGCATAAGGGCACATGTACCCCAATGTTCATAGCAGCACTGTCAACAATAGCCAAAACATGGAAAGAGCCTAAATGTCCATCACCTGATGAGTGGATCAAGAAGATGTGGTATATATATACAATGGAGTATTACATGGCAATGAGAAAGAATGAAATCTGGCCATTTGTAGGAAAGTGGATGGACCTCGAGGGTGTCATGCTAAGTGAAATAAGTCAGGCGGAGAAGGACAGATACCATTTGTTTGCACTCATAGGTCTAACAGGAGAAACCTAACAGAGGACCATGGGGAGGGGAAGGGGGAGAGAGAGCTGGGGAGAGAAAGGGACACAAAACATGAGAAACCACTGAATACTGAAAACCAACTGAGGGCTAAGTATTCTAAGACACCCGTACACAGAGCCTTCAAACTTCCAAAGGCAAAACAAATAAACACACCATGTTTACTCCTATTAACAACATTCACAATGTCAAACAAATGATGATTTAAAAAAATCCGTTGAAATTGGTTTCTCAGCTCCCCAGTATATATGGCTAGCTCTGAATTCTATGGTTTTTTTTTTTTTTCTCATTTGCTCTACCTTTGAGAAAACATTTGGTAAGGGGCTCCTACCCAGCCCTTGTCCTAAGGGACTCACTAATGGGGCGGAGTGACAGAGAGAAAGTGGTGGGACAGAGAACTCACGGCCTGTTCTCCCTCACGTGTCATCCCCGCTCATTCCCACTGGGTGAGGAGGAAAGAGAGGCCACCCTCATTCCCGCATTCGTCCCTGCCACCAGGTTCTGCTTTATTCTAATTCCTTTGCACCTTTCCTGTCACTGGGGAAAGGCCAGGGGTCGTGTACAGGCCTTGCCGGTGGCTCCCCCTCCTCGGCCACATGGCTGTCCCCTCCTCCTCGCCGGACTGTTACTCCCCAAGCCTGCTGCCCAGGCTCCCAGCCTCGCTGGCCACTCCCTCTCGGTCCTCCTCCTCCGACCATCTGCTCAATTCCGCCTTTGCCAAGCCTCTGCCTCTGGCCGCCTTTGCCTCCCCTGTTCTCCTCCGTGGTGCCCAGTTGAGGGAACAGGTGTTAATATCAGGGTAGTTAATTAATCACGAACCTACCATTTACCTAAGAGCGCATTTGTCACGTAATTACGCTCCTTCATCTCAGGGCTGACCTTACACTGAAGATGAGCATTTCCTGAGAACTGAAGATGGCAAATGCTCGGCCCGGGCTTTCCTAGAACATGCGTTTTACTCTTACAGGTCTTGTTTTTCAAGTCTAGGGCTCCGGCTAAATTCTCAAGTACTCTGAAAGGCCCGTGTTCGTCATGCTCTTGAGGCCAACGTAGAAAAGAGTACTAATGGAAGCGAAGAGACAGTGTTTGCGGTTTTAAAGACAACCCGCACGGTCTTTCTGGACCCAAATCAGCTTGCTCAGTGAGCTCCTCTTCTTACTATTTTCTGGACCATTCTGTCCTGAGCACTACGATTTTCATGGGGATCCTGAATGCTGTCTCCCTACACAAACTGCACAGGCGGGGGAGAGGGGGCCGCGGAGGCGGTCTAACATACAGACAGCTTTTCTGGCTCATAGCCAGTTGGGAACAGAAAGCCCTCCATTAAACTGCAGACGACACTAATGCGTTTGAACTGCAATTTGTTATCAGTCTGCTTGGTTGGCGGCCAGTATTTCAACCGTCAGAGCCAAACCAGCCCTCCACAACTGCTCCCTTTTCCTGCGACGAGAGAACATTAATTTTATCTACAATGGTTTTGAAAACTTCAGGATTCACAGGACGGAGTTCATCCAAAAGGTATTTTGAGACGTGACTTCTCCAGGTTTCCTGAATAACGGGAAGGCCGTTTGTTAGACACGGGCCTGGGTCCGGAGGGAGTGGAAATATCATCTCAGCAATTCCACGGATGCAGAACAGTGACGGCAGTGTGCGACATGAGCTCTCCTGCTGCCCACGAGCTCCGTACAGGGAGTCATGGAAGCCTGCCACAGCCTGACACCTGTCACGTGTGACAGAGACCAAGAAAGAAAACTATGAACTCAGGAAAAAAGTGTAGAAAATTATTTTGAATACCTTTCAGTCAATGATTTTTTTTAAAAATATAATTTATTGTCAGATTGGTCTCCATACAACAGCCTAGTTCAATGATGTTTCAGGGAAGGGCCAGGGGTAAGGAAGCACAGGTCAGAATCGCACAGGAGGCGGGGAGACTTTTACAGCCATATACACCATCTCTTCTAGAAACATGGCATGGAGGTATTTCTCCCTATTCTTTTCACGAGGTACAACTAAAAACCCTGGTCATTACATATATAAAACAAACATGAGCCCCCGAAAAATGAAAAAGAGAAAGCAGAGCAGTTAAAGAGCTTAGCACCTGAGGAGGGCCACGGTGGGGAGCTCCATGCATTGTCTTTATGCCTCGTAAGTCCCAGAACGGCAGCTGACTAAGCCGGTAATCCGGGTCAATGTCAAGGAGTGTAAAGCAGAATTTTTAAAAATTAAAAATTAAAAAAAAAGAAAATCTAGACAATAACTGCCCTACTCTAGCCAACACCACAGCAAAAAAAAAAAAAAAAAAAAAAAAGGGGGCAGCCTGCCTGCACCTGCAGAGGCCTAGTGAGGAGCCTGGGCTTACAATGTTGGGGGGGCTACAGCAAGGCTCCCCAAACTTGTGTCAGGGTGGTATCAGAGGAAGTTAGTGGAGAGCCGAGACTTCTACCCCTACTGGGCGTTAATGAACATTCCTCCTTGGCGGTGACAGTGGAGACCACAGAAGGTGTCTGGACTTCTACCCCAATCAGCAGTAATGGAGGACCCCTCCCTCTCCCCGATGGAAGAGTGTCAGAGGGGTCAGGAAGACTCCTGGAGAGTCAGGAAGTCCAGCCCTGCTCAGTGGTATCAAGGCCACCCCTCCCTGGTGCCAGTGGAGTCCGTATGAGGACAGTAACACCATCTCCTTTCCCAGTCAGAGTGGTATCAGCAGGGACCTAGAGGGGAGTCCGTACTCCTAAGCCTGACTAGTTGTAAGGAGGAGGGCCTCCTTCCCCAGGGTGTCAGTAATGGCCACCTGGAGATCCTAGACTTCCACATCTCCCTAGAAGTAGAGAGGCAGTGTCCCATCTTTACTCACTGGAGCAGTACCAGAGAATCCCTGTTAATATATACAGTTTAAATAAGATCCAGACTCTTAAAAGAATTCTCCAGGGATGCCTGGGTGGCTCAGTTGGTTAACTGTCTGACTTTGGCTCAGCTCATGATCTCTTGGTTCATGGGTTCAAGCCTGCTTCGGATCTTCTGTCTCCCATTCTCTCTCTGCCCTTCCCCACTTGCGTGCTCTCTCTCAAAAATAAACATTAAAAAAAAAAAAGAATTCTCTAATGTCCATATTTCAATAAAAAAGTCATTAGTCATACCAAAACCAGGAAGATCTCAAACTGAGTGAGAATAGACAATCAACATATGTCAACATCATAATGACCACACTGTCAAAAATATCTGACAAGAATTTTAAAGATGTTGTTATAAAAAAGCCTCAATGTGAAATTATAGACACACTCTAAACAAATAAAAAAACCCAGAAAGTTTGTATAAAGAAAGAGGTTATAAGAAGAACCAAATTTTAGGACCAGAAAATCAAAGAACTGAAATAAAAAGCTCAAAAGATAGCTCACCAGCAGAATGGAGGGGACATAGGAAAGAAACAATGAACTTGAAGATAGGGCAACAGAACTTATCTAATCTGAACAAATGAGAAATGACAGACTGGAGAAAAATGAACAGAGCCTCCTTTCTCCTACCCCCCAAAATGAACAGGGTCTCAGGAACATGTGGGAATGATAGCAAAAGATCTAATATTCAAGTCACTGGCATCCCATAAATAGAGAAGAAAGAGAAGGGAACTGAGAAAGTATTTTAGGAAATAATGGTTGAAATCTTTTCAAATCTGGAAAAACAACATAAACTTCCATGTTCAAGAAACTGAATGAAACTCCAAACACGATGAATTCAAAGAAATCCACTCCAAAACAAATCAAAATCAAATGTCTGAGAACTAAAGATAAGGAAGAAAACCTTGAAAGCAGCCAGACTGAGTTACTACATTGCCTATAACGAGAAAACAATACACAAGACATAGATTTCCCATCAGGAACTACAGAGCCCAAAAAGAAATGGCACATTTTTCAAGTGCTGAAAGAAAAGAACTGTCCACTTAGAATTGAATATCCAGTGAAATTATCCTTCAAGAATGAAGATGACATCAAGGCATTCTCAGATTAAGAAAAATTAAGAGAATTTGTCATGAGCAAAACTACCCTTAAAGAATGCCTGAAGGAACTTCTTTATGTAGAAAGAAAATGATAAAAAAGAGAATCTTGAAACATCAGGAATGAAGAACAAAGAAAAAAAGCAAAAAGATGAGTAAATACAATAGACTTTCTTTTCAGTTTTCTGAATGTATTACAAATGGGGAAAAGGAAAGGAAAGTAAGGTTTCTACATTTCATTCAAACTAGTAAAATGATCATACCAATGGACTGTGATACAGTATATATGTTAGGTAACACCTACAGCAAAAACTAAAAAATCTACACATGATACACTAAAGACAAACAAAAAACTATAGATAAATCTAAATGGAATGGAATTCTAAAAAAAAAAAAATCAAGTAATTCATAGGAAGGCAGAAAAAGAAGAGAAAAAAATAGAAGATATCAGAAAATAAATTGCCAGAATTATATACCATTAATTACATTAAATGTAAATGGTGTAAATAAACCAATTAAACGAGTTTAGCAGAACTGATTTTAAAAAAATGAACCAACTGTATTCTGTTAAAAAAAAAAAAGTAGGTTGAACATAAAAGGATTGAAAAAGATATACTGCGCAAAAATTAATCAGAAGAAAGGTTTTATTAACGTAAGATAAAGTAGGCTAAGAAGAGTGGTCAGGGGCAAATGGGTGGCTCCATCAGGTGAGCATCCGACTCTTGATTTCAGCTCAGGTCATGATCCCAGAGCTGTGGGATCAAGCCCCACACCGGCCTCTGCACTGAGCATGAAGCCTGCTTAAGATTCTCTCTCTCCTTCTGCCATTCCCCTGTTCACACACTCACTCTCTCTAAGAAAAAAAGAGAGAGAGAGAGAGAGAAGAGTGGCTATATTATCAGTATACTTCATGTACTTCAAAGTAAAATGTCATAAAGTAGAATTCAGAGCAAAGAAAATTACCAATGACAGACAGGGACATTATACAGTGATACAAGGGCAAATCACCAGGAAGACACAGCAATCCTAAGTGTATATGCCCCAGACAGCAGTACCGACAAATATGTGAAGCAAGAACTGCCCGATCCAAGAGGAGAATGGAAGAATCCACAATTACAGTTGAAGACTTCAATGCTCCTCTCGAAACAAATGATACAACTCGACAGGAATTGGAGAAATTCAACATTACCCAACAGAACCTAACTGACATTTACAGCCAAATCCATACTATTATCAAAACAGATGCCAAGGCAGATCATATTCTGGGCCCTAAAACAACCCTCTAGAACTGAAATCTGTGACATAATAAGAAACATATTTTTAAAATATTTCTGTCCCCATTATTGGCACAAAGCTTCAGAAATCCTTACAATTTCCTGAGAGTTGTGTTGCTTTGTCACTTGCAGCACAGGGAGTTTATGCTAAAGAGGTGACCCGGAAGGGGAGTCCCTAGGTAGCCTCAGGAGTGGGGCGGTCCCTGGGAAGAGGGCAAGGTCTTTCAGCCACCCCACCAGCCTCTGGGAAGGAGAAGGGGTAGGGGGAGCCGGAGAGAAAGCTCCATACAAACGACTGAACAAGATCTGATGAGCTTCTGGGATGGCAATCATGCCACAAGAGTGTCCCATCCCACTGCCATCGGGACAGAAACTCCTGTGGCTGGGACCCCTCTGCACCTCACGCGGGCAGAATTCAGCGGTGAAGCCAGTCAGGCTCGCTTAGTTTGGAGATTGGATGACTGGCCTCCTTCAGAGTCAGCCGTCTATTGAGACTGCCTAGTTTTTTGTGTGTTCAGTTTGGGTAGGTTTTGTTTCCGGGACTTTATCCATTTCATCTGCATTACCCAATTTTAGTCATCAGAGTCTTTTTCTTCCTTAATCAATTCTTACTAAAGGTTTGTCAATTTTGCCAACCTTCTGGAAGACCCAACATTTGGTTTTGTTGGTTTTCTCTATTGTTTTTCTATTCTCCATCTCATTGATCTCTGCTCTAATCTTTATGATTTCCCTCCTGGTGCTAGCTTTGGATTTAGTTTGTTCTCCTTTGTCTCTCCTTTGTCCAGTTCCTGCAAGCTGTAAGTTCGGTTGTTGACATCTTTCCTGTGTTTCAATGGAAACAAGTGTAGCTGGAAATGTCCCCCTGGTGGTGCTCCTGGAGCATCCCAGAAGTACTGGTACGTTGTGTTCCCTTGTTCATTCGTTTTGAAGTATCTTCTAATGTCTCTGTAGTTTCCTTGACTCACTGGTTATTCAAGAGTGTGTTGTTTACATCCTCTTGTGGTCGGAGAAAATACCTTGTATGATGTCTATCTTTTAAAATCTAAGACTTGTAACGTGGTCACTAGAATGTCCACTCCCTAATCCCTTGAACATGTGAACATGTTAGCTTAGTAGCTAAAAGAATTTTGCAGGTGTCGTAAAAACAGGGAGATTATCCTAAATTATGCAGGTAAGCCCAATGGGATCACATGGGCTGGTAAAGGCAGAGATCTGGCGTTAGCTCGAGTCAGAGACACAGCAAACGGGGAAGTCAGAGGGACTGGAAGCATGAGAGCAGGACCCAATCACGTTGCAGGGGGAGCCACATGGAGGGCACAGGGGGCGTGTGGGCAACCTCGAAGAAGAAAACCCTGGTCCCTGGCTGATAACCAGCAAACACGTGAGTCCCTGGTCCTACAACCGCCAAAGAACTGGATTCAGCCAACACCCGCGATGAGGTAGGAAGCAGATTCCTCCTCACGTCCGACAAGGAACATAGGTCTGCAGACACCTCGATGCTGGCCTTGTGAGACCCCAAACAGGACACTGTGAAGCCCGCCCAAACCTCTGGCCTACAGAACCTGTGAGATAATCCCTTTGTGTTGTTTTAAGAGGCTAAGTTTGTGGTAATTTTTTTTGGTAGCAATAAAAAACGAATATAGGAGACCTGTCTGGGATAAATATGACTATGGGGCGCCTGGGAGGCTCGGTCAGTTGAGCATCTGACTCCTGATTTCACCTCAGCTCATGATCTCATGGTTCGTGGGACCGAGCCCCATGCTGGGCTCTGCACTGGCAGCACGGAGCCTGCTGGGGACCCTCTCTCTCCCCCTCTCTCTGCCCCTCCCCTGCTCACATGCTCTCTCTCTCTCTCTCAAAATAAACTTAAAAAGTATATTAAAAAAAATAAACAAATTAAAAAAACCAAACCAAAGAACATACTATGTGAGTTCATTTACGTAACTACTAAAAAAAACACATGTAGGCGGTAAAACTACCTGGCAAACGAGGCAGGGATGACCGCAGCTGTCAGTACGGCATCTCCCGCAACGGGGAGAGACGAGGCTGTGACCACAGAGGCACCCAGAGAACCAGGTGCGGATAGACTTAAATTCTGTCACCTAGGTGGTCGCTAGACACGCATGTTTTATGCTCTAGTCTACACACGTGTAATATGACACAATTAACGAAGTTATAAAAATACTTCTTGTTTCTGCAAAAACATTGCCAGCTTTCTCACAGTTTGTTTTTATTATTCACTTACGCTCCACTTTATGCCAGAAATCATTGAAGGCAGGCCCGTATTTTGATTCCTACCTAATAAGGCTCGGGAACATGATCATTCCTAAGATCCTTTTTTCTGAACAGAAAAACAAAATTACAGATCGACTGCATGAGAAACTGTGGGAGTGGGGCCCGGAAATCTGTGCTTTAACAAGCTCTCTGGTGATTCTGATGCTCACGGAGCTTAAGAACCGCTGGTAGAAGGACACGTATAAATAATCCTTGTTATTTTCATGGAGTAACAACTTCATCTTTAAGACCTTGTAGATACTGCCTCCCAAGACGCTTACAAGTGCATTGCATCCACACACCACAGGCACTCGCTCTATCAAAGGTTGAACCCGGCTGATGTGTGAGACTGACCAGGGGGCCTGATTCAGATGTGGCGAGAAAGGATTTTTCTGTGTGTGTGGGTGTGGGGGGGTGTATGTTTATTTATTTATTTTGAGAGAGAGAGAGAGCAGGCCTGCGTGAGCAGAGGAGGGGGAGAAAGAGAAAGAGAGAGAGAATCCCAAGCAAGCTCTGTGAGGGCACAGCCCGACGAGGGGCTCGGGGCTCAGCTCAGATCTCACAAACTGTGAGATCATGATCTAAGCTAAAATCAAGAGTCGACGCTTAGCCGACTAAGCCACCCAGGCACCCCTGTGCAGAGAAAGGTTTGGCACTCTTATTTTCTAAGGCATTTAAAGAGTGATCTAAGCGTTATCCCTTCAATAACCTTAAGAAATGTTCCTCTGGAGAGAAGGTGAGCTCAGAGGGGCAACAGATCGTGCCCACCACATGTGAAAGGCAAGACCCAGCACCAAAACCCAGGCCTCTGTAACGAGTGGGAAATTAATTCCACTGCCATTAGCCAGAGTGTGGGTCCCTGATGGGGATGGCCTGACTGGGCTCATGACCACCCGTGGGGACACAATAAAACAAACTACTTCCTTGAATAACTAAACTGACAGTTTAGGCACCAGAGCTAAAGCAGAGACCGCCCCTTGGCCTCCCACCTGAGGGAAGGCCTCCGGGAAAAGGTTGGTTTTCCGCCTCTGCCAGACAAACTGCTTCACCTCTGTAAGGACTCGAAGACTCGCAGTCACTTCGCATGTCTGTGACACGTTGTCAAGGCAACCACGGCTCCCAGCTCTCCCAAATGGGAAAATCTTCCCAACCATGTTTTCAAGACACTCGCTTGCCCCCAAGTTCTTTTTGTCTTAAGCTATTGGTTAAATTCTTCTAAAATAAAAAACGTTAGAAGTGTATCTTTCTGCTCTCCTGGAGCGCTCCTTATTTCTTGGAGTTTACTCCTCCCTATCAGATGTCCGGGTCCTCTATGTAAACAAAATGCCAAGGTGAAGGGCCTTCAGGTAGATATCATTTTCACTTCGTAATCATACAAACCACACGGCCCTCGGAAATGCACTCATGCAGGGACGGCCCGAAGAGCCTATGTGCTCCGCACAGAAGAGGGGGTGCTGCTCCCAAAACCGTGGTAACCACACGAGGCAGGGTCCAAAGGGCCAAAGGCCGGCAGGAGTGCAGGCAGACATGCGCTGGGGGAAACTGGTATTTACAGGACAACCAGGGCAACGGGAAAGCCGGCCGGAATTTCATGACGTCAGGGGGCTGTCCATGGTTTCAGGGGTGACGACGGCAACGTGAAGGAAGGCAGGAGGAAGGAGGCGAACGAGACTTCGTCTCCTAGCTACAGACACTGAATTTTTTTTAACTGTCAGACACTCAACAGGCTGAGCCACCCAGGCGCCCCTAGATACTGAATTCTTTAGAGAAAGTTATCTGGCCTCTTTCTTGCTGCAGAGTAATTCAGAGCTGAGGGTATGAATGAAATCAGACTGGTCACAAAGCAGCTACTGCTGAAGCTGAGTGATGAGTGCCTCGGGGTTCTCTACGCCGCTCCCATTTTTTGGTGTAAGCTGGAATTTTTCCATAATAAAAAATTATTTAAGAGAGAGAGAGAGAAAGAGGAGAGGAAGAAGAGACAAGGAGAGCACGGGGAAGGAAAACAGGCAAGCCAAGGGAAGAGGTGAGAGCCAACAAGGGAGCGGAAAAGGAGCAGCGGAAGTGAAGATGGACAGCCCCGTGCGTGGGGTGGAGATGCCAGGGACGCCCCGCAGCACCCCCATTCCACGTAGGCTGTGCAGCGCCGACATAAAACGTGAAAAGCTCGAAGATACCAAAAGCCTGTCCCGGTAAAAATTCTGACGGAGCGCAATTCCGATGTGCCTCCGGTACTAGCCCCAGGTCAGCCGGCGCAGGCTGCCTTCCGGAGGCTGGGGAAGCACATTCGCATGTTTCAATGGATGGCTTGCTTTCTTTTATGTTTTTTAAGTTTATTTACTTATTTTTGAGAGAGACAGAGACACCATGAGTAGGAGAGGGGCAGAGAGAGAGACGGAGAGAGGAAAGAATCCCAAGAGGCGCCAGGCTGCCGGCTCCAGAGCCCGATGTGGGCTCGAACCCATGAAATGTGAGATCACGATCTGAGCTATAACCAAAAACAGGACACTTAACCGACTGAGCCACCCAGGTGCCCCTCAATGGATGGCAGAAATTCCCGAGTTTGCCTGGCCTGGCTGGGACTCATGGCCAAAGCTGTCAGTCTTATTCCTGGGCACTAACACATACAGAAAACTGAACCCAGAAATACAAGAAGGAAATTAAACATAGGAATTTAAAATCCAATGAAAATGAATGTAAATAAAAACGCCTAGGGTCTCCTGGGTGGCCCAATGGTTAAGCGGCCGACTTCGGTTCAGGTCATGATCTCACAGTTGGTGGGTTTGAGTCCCGTGTCAGGCTCTCTGCTGACAGCCTGGAGGCTGCTTCGGATTCTATGTCTCCCTCTCTCTCACACCCATTTGTGCTCTCTCAAAAGTTAATAAACATTTAAAAAAATTTTTAAATTCAAAAAACAACTGCTAGATCTCCCCAGTAAAGAAACTCTGCAAGAGTCATCTATTGATTACTCTAGGAAGGGAGAATACGAAAAGTTAATCCAAACACCATGTATGCCAAGTCCCAGAATACGTTTCCATTTTGTCTTGTTTGGCTTTGCTTTTACACAAGCACCATAGACAAATGATAAAGCCCCCGGCTGGCCGATTCCTTACTTTGGAGTTACCTTGAATCCCATCTGGCTTGAACTCTCTTTCCTTCTTATACTTGTCGAGTTTAAAAGCAAATCCTAGGAACTGCTCCCAAAACAATTATCCAGATGTCCCCAGATCAAAATCAGGCCCCAGAGTCTACTTCAATCAAGATGCATGGCCAAGGGTTGCTCTAGAACCAGCTCAGGGGGTGCCTGGGTGGCTCAGTCAGTTGGGCATCCAGCTTCGGATCAGGTCATGATCTCACAGTTCGTCAGTTCAAGCCCTGCATCTGGCTCTGTGCTGACAGCTTAGAGCCTGGAGCCTGCTTCAGATTCTGTATCTCCCTCTCCCTCTCTGACTTTTTTCCTGCTCGCACTGTCTCTCTGTCTCACAAAAATAAATAAAAAACATTAAAAAAAATTTAGAACCAGCTTGGGCCTCAGGACACTTGTGAGAAGGCAGAGCACCGAAGTCAGAGATGCACCTGCCTCAACAGGCCACACCACACAACTTAAAAACTAACTGGGTCATCTGTCACAAGGAATTCTCATTTGTCACAAGGAACTCACGGGGCCATCCCCAAGGCCAGTTCGTGACCACTGAGGCCATCACCTGAACCCACGAAAGGAGCATGCAGCCCACACCTCCTCTGCAAGAAGGCCGCCAGTTTTGCCACAAAGGGGGTGCTCCGCTAAAGAAGCACGGCCCTGCCGCTCATAGCCGATTTGGAATTTCTTTCCTCTTCATTCTTCCCCTAAGTAGATGTTCAGTCATTCAAATTCAGCTTGCGAGTTCTTTCTTTCCTTCCTCTCAAGATGCGCAAGCTGTTTTGGGAATAACATCTGAAAAAGTGAAACCCAGTACTATGCTGGCGGCAAAGTCTGATTCTCATTCTGGCTCAGCAGACTCGCCTTAATTCCAGAAATGTATGCTTTTTTTTTTTTTTTTAATCCCGAGAATTAAGCCTCTTATGTAAGAATCCTGAGAATGGAGCTCAGGACCTGTCCTCCTCCGGAGAGGCTCATCGGAGACCACGCCCCCAGGTCTTCAAGTTGGCTTTTTCCACCTGGCAGAGGAAGGTAACGTTTCCCAGCTATCGTATCTTTAAAATATTCTGTTTAATTGTCCTGTTAAATATCCTGTCAATCTGCTGAATTATCCAGTTTTTATGAGACTTTAGGAATGTGACTCGCAAAGGGCACGGGTTTGCCTTCCTGATTTTGCTGCTCCATATGACCAAACAGATTGTAATGTTTAATCCAAAAGCACTGGGGGCGTCTGGGTGGCTCAGCCAGTTAAGCATCCAACTCTTGAATTGGGCTCCCGTCACAGTTCCTGGGGTGGAGCCCCCGGGGTTCTCTGTCTCCCTCTCTGCCCCTCCCCTACTCCTGTACTCTCTTGTGTGCACGCGCTCGCCCACTCTCTCTCTCAGATAAATACATTTTTAAAAGAAGAAAGCACTGGTGGGCTTCTGGGCAAGAGGGCATCATGAACATGGCATCTAAATTGTGTTTCCCTTCAAATGATCAAGAGAATTTAAAGATGGGGACAAGATGACTGCACCAGGACTGGAGACAACAGAAGGTCATGGACCTGTGCCAGAAACGTCAAGGCCCTCTGGCAGACAGAACCAAATTGAAGAAAGATCCCATAAGCCAAACAGCACAGCAGCACCTGCCACCCTTCAGAACCCACTGGGTTCTTGAGATGCAGGGCTCTGTCGCCTCTTCCTTGAAAGGGCAAGGTCCCAAGGGAGACTGGGCCATGGGGCAAGCGGAAAGCCCACAGTGTGGACGCTCGTGGCTGTGGTGGCTCAGCAGCACTTCAAGAAGTCAGGGGCAGGGGTATCTGGGATGTGTTTTACACATCCCAGATCTGGTAAAGATCGCACTGAAGGGAAAGATGCACCAGGAACGGTGGATTCCCCAGACCCAGAAAGAAATCAATGATGCGGGGACTAGGAAAGAGCTTCTGCTCCCCCTTCCCTCAGGCTGATGGGTCTCTAACTTGATGTATCAGTCCGTGTCACTCAGGAAATACAGGACAGGAATCCGTGAGGTGTCTAAAAAGAGATTCTGAAACAGCAAGGAAAACACAGCATGCCTCCCTGTTAGAAAGATTCGGCACAGGAAGCACACATAATTTTTCAAGACAAACCTCCTTATACTCTCAAACTTTCTGAACATACATGGTCTGTGGAGATAAGATGGCAAAAGAAGAAGAAATTAAATAAAGGAAGAAGGGGCTTGAGAAAGGGAATGCATGGGGGACTGAATGAGATAAGACAAAACAAGACTGAATCTGAAAATACAACAGCAAAATCAGTGTGTGCGTTAGAAATCACACAAAGCGGCCCTGGCTTGACAGAAACCAGAGCAGTGACGTGGGACGCGAACACGAGAAGCGCTTCCAAAAGGCAGAGAAGAACAAAGAGACCAAGGTAACGAGGGACACGGGGCAACGACAGAGGGCGGTGAGCGGAGCGCTTGGGGCTTCTCGGGAACCAGAGCCCACAAGACCGCCGCAGGGAAAGCCCCACAAACTGCAGATCGAAAGGGGTCAAGCACCAGACAAAATTCAAGTGAAAAGACTAAAACTGGGGTCCACTCTGACGAAAACCTGAAACAGCAGGGGCAGAGACGGGAAGAATCCAGCAGGCGTCAAACGAGGTACCCTGATGACTACATGTACCACAGAGTGTCCAGGCTGGCCTCAGACCCCCCACCAAAGGCCGGCAGGTCACGTGGTCGCGGTTACGTCAACTCCACGTGGGACCAAGCGGCACAGAACTGTTACTACTGCACACACCCCAGTGACTGCGCGGAAAACCGGCAAAGTCTGAGTAAGATTCACACTCTAGTTTAAAGTTTCAGGCCAGTATCAATTCCCCGGTTTTGATATTGTATTTTAGTTCTGTCAGATGTTATCACTGGGGGAAGCTGGGTGAAAGGTACATAGGATCTCTTTGTGCTATCTTGGGACTTTCCTGTAAGTCTATAATTACTAAAACAAAACAAAACAAAAAGATAGTAGGTCAAGCATCAAGGTCTACCACAGAAATCTGAAGGAAAAAAGAATTCCATACCCCAACAAATTGCTGTTCCCAGAGGAAAGCAAAGCCATTCTCAGTTCTAAAGACAATGTATGACGTCACAAAAAGCAAAAGTCAAAATTTCCCACCATTTCCAAATCCAAATTTTAAAAATGGCAGACATGCTCTGAAGGCCTACGGATAAGCACTAAAACCAGTAAAGGAGCCTTCAGTGTAAATAATGGTCATAAATGTGATTCTAAAACAAGAACCACATATCAGACATAAAGTTTAAGAAATAATGCACGATCAGGCGCCTGGGTGGTTCGGTCAGTAAAGTGTCTGACTTCGGCTCAGGTTATGATCTTGAGGTTTGTGAGTTCGAGCCCCACATTGGGCTCTGTGCTGACAGTGAGGAGCCTGCTTGAGATCCATTCTCTCTCCCTCTATCTCTGTCCCTGTCCCCCCCCCTTTCCAAATAAATAAATATATAATGTATGATCAGAAAATGTATAAGAATAAATTAGGCTTAAATTTTCATATAAAAAAAAAGCCCTCTGAAATATAGGTTTTAGAAAGTGCAAAGTGTCTCTCCTTGCTAAGTTCCTTAGCGTTTTATTTTTTATCTTAATACTAAACATTAAAAAACAAAACAAAACAAAACAAAAAACTTAGGGGCCCCTGGGTGGCTCAGTCAGTTAAGCATCTGACTCTTGATTTCAGCTCAGGTCCTGATCTCACGCTTTGTGAGATCACGCTCTGGGCTGGGCTCTGGGCTGACAGCACGCAGCCTATTTGTGATTCTCTCTCTTTGCTCCACCAGTTTGTATGCACACAGTTTCTCTCTCTCAAAATAAATAAACTTTCAAAAATTAAAAAAAAATGAAATGAGATGTAATAAAAATAAAATAAAATGAAATAAAATAAAAACTTAAAGGGGCACCTGGCTGGCTCAGTAGTTAAGCATCTAACTTCAGCTCAGGTCATGATCTTGCAGTTTGTGAGTTCAAGTTCTCTGTTGGGCTCTCTACTGTCAGCACAGAGCCCGCTTTAGCTCCTCTGTGTCCCTCTCTCTCTGCCCCCTTCCCTGCTTGCACTCTCTCTCTCTCAAAAATAAACATTAAAAAATGTTTTTTTAGAAACGGCATCGGACCCTTGATTTTGGCTCAGGCCCAACATTCGGCTCTGCCCTGAGCATGGAATCTGCTTAAGATTCTCTCCCTCTCTCTCTTCCCCTCCTCTGCTGGTGTGCCCATGTGCCCTCTCTCTCTTCCCCTCCTCTGCTGGTGTGCCCACGTGCCCTCTCTCTCTTCCCCTCCTCTGCTGGTGTGCCCACGTGCCCTCTCTCTCTAAAAAATACAAAAAATAAAAACTTACAGTTATCTTTTAGCAGAATAAAAAAAGAATTCATATTTTAAAAAAATCTCTAGAGGAAAAAAAGGAAACAAAATCCAAACAGTAGGACACCATGAAAAAAAAGACACTTAAAACTGTGTTTTAAATGCATCTACAAGTGAGGTACCAAATGAATTCAACAAATAAGGGCTAAAAGGAGGGGAAAACATATCAAAGAAACAAACACAAGACAGTAGGGATGACACTGTTACATCAGACGATAAGAGGAGGAAACCTCTGTTACCAAGTATTAAAACCAATCATACAGCAGCTGTAATTAAAAACAGCTGAGTAATAACTATCATAAATGGGTCAAAAGAACAAAAACAGACTTAAGTATTATAATACTATAAAAGAACGAAGTTATAGGGGTTCTTGGGTGGCTTAGTCGGTTGGGCATCCAACTTCAGCTCAGGTCATGATCTTGCGGTTCGTGGGTTCAAGCCCCACATTGGACTCTGTGCTGACAGCTCAGAGCCTGGAGCCTGCTTCCGATTCTGTGTCTCCCTCTCTCTCTGCCCCTTCCCTGCTAACACTTTCTCTCTCAAAAATAAACAAACAGTAAAAAAAAATTTGTTAAGTCACTTTTTCAAAGAATATTTCATTAAATGGGAAAATGTTCATGAGTAGTAGGTTTTTTAAAAAAGGCAAGATAAAAACATGCATTATGAATTCAACCTTGCAAAAGTAAACTACATGGATGTCTATGATTCCAGAATAAAAGATGCAGGAGCCATACCAGGATGTTAAATTAGCCGCACGGACTTATGTTCTTCTGTAGACTTTTCTGTATTTACGAACCTTCTACGATAATCGGGAAAATAACCCACTATGATCTTGAACCATTTATGGCTGATGTCCCGGCGTAGGACTAGAGGGTTAACAAGCCTGTCTCTGCCCTCAGGGAATCTAGAATCTCCTCTCTGGAGAGCTCTGGGCAGGACTCCGTCCTCTCTGCATTGACTGCATGTCATTCTCCACCGGCAACTCCCTGCTGGCAGTTGGGACAATGTGACCCGCTCATGGGGACTTTTTCACACCTCTGCCCAATGAGAAACACTGGTGACCTTGCAAGTCAGTGGCAAAAATGGCACAAATGGTGCAATTAGAACTTGATTCAGTTCATGACCTTATCTAAAGCTACCAAAAAAAAAAGTTCAAATGGGTTGGACTTTTGCTTTTTTTCACTGTACCCAGTGAATCTCAATTATTTAAGAAATTGTTGGAGGAGGAAAAGATCGCATTTGGGTTTGTTACAGGTGCTTCTCATGAAGAAGAGGGTGTGAACTTGAACTTGACAGGCCCAGCAATGAAAACCTCAGTCATTTTGTGGAGCAAATAGATGCTAAGAGGGACGGTGACATTGGAAGGGTCCCTTGTGAAGGGACAGGCAGGAATCCCTCTTACCTAACGGACCGTCAGTGTCTAAGGGGTAGGCGTTAGGCCAAAGCGTTGAAGGCCTCCATTCCCAGTTACCTGAGTGTTCCTAACACCCAGGTGGTCTTCATGAACTCCTCCCACATCTAGAATTCTCCATCGGTTTAGTATACAAATCAAAAGCATTTTACACCAAAATGCTATTTGTGACAGATCATTACAGCCCATTCAATTTCAAATATGGAACAAAGGTTAATAAATAGTCAATCAACTTAACACCTAATCACCCAAAAAACCCCAAATGGGTTGATAGTTCATCATGTTTACATAGATTCCAATAGACTTTTTCAACTACTGCAGAGAAGAGAAATCCTTGTGTAAAGCTTCTGACGCACGAATTCCAGCCGGCTGTGGCCCTAAATAAGAAGTTAACTCTCTTAGCTTAATCCCTTAGCTTAGTTACTTGTTTGTAGGCAGATCATCCTCTGGGAATACTTCTTTAATTTGTGGGGTGCTAGCCCTTCCCTCCCTCCCTCGCCCTCTCCCAACCCGCAGAGGAGCACGAAGTGAGTGTGCATCGTCCCCTGTGCTACAGGCCCTTCCTTAAAACAACCCCCCCCCCCCCGGAGAGCGGGCGGACTTACCCGGTCCCAGCTGAAACACAGGCCCAGCCGGTCCAGCTGCTCCCTCATGTGTTTAATATTACTGTGAAACAAAGGAAGAGGTGTGTTTTCAGAAGGGGAAGCCGCAAACAACCACAGCTTGAGAATGTGAAGGAAAACTGGGGAAGTCTAGGTTATTCAAAGGGGTTTCCAGGGATGGCTCAGTCCGCCAAGCATCCGACTTCAACTCAAGTCTGTGAGTTCGAGCCCCGCGTCGGGCTCTCTGCTCTCCGCACAGAGCATGCTTCAGATCCTCTGTCCCCCCTCTCTTCCCAGAATAAATAAACATTAAAAAAATATTCAAATGAGTTTAAAGTCGACTGAAGAGAAGACCCCTACTGTACAAAGTGTGGGAATCCAAAAGAAACCTGGTTTAGTGCTTATCAGTCAAAAACTAAAATCTAAAACTGTCCAATAATTGGGATAGAGAAGTGAATTAATCAACTTTCATATAATAGGAACTAAGGTAATACGTCATTTTTTCCTTTTCTCTAGGTGACCTCTGCTTAGCCAGCAATAGCTTACTTTATTTTGTGCTAGACAGTCTGCAGAAAAGTGCATGTCGGTGTCCCCCCAAAGTTCGTATGTTGAAACCTGACCAAGGTGATGGTCTTTGGAAGTGAGGCGTGTGGAAGGTGATTAGGTCTGGCGGGCAGAGTCCTCTTGAATGGGACCAGTGCCTTATGAAAGAGACACCTGAGCGCTGCCTTGCCCCTGGTGCCATGTGGGGGCACAGAGAGAAGAGCGCCAGCTGTGAACCGGGAGGGGGTCCTCACCAGACACCAAATCTGCAGGCACCTTGGTCTTGGACTTCCCGGCCTCCACAACTACAGGAAACAAACGTCTGCTGTGTAAAAGCCACCCAGATATGGTGCTTTCGTCAAAGCTGACTGACTATGACTAAGGCGGTGCTTAATCGTTATCCATTCAGGTGAGGCAGGGGCTATGACTATTCTCTTTTACAGAGAAATTAACTGAGGCACAGAGACGCGAAATAATTTCCTCAAGGTCGTTAGCTAACAAGATGGAGAGACAGGATTTGTACCGAGATGGCCTGATTCAGGAACCATCTTCTTCTCTTTGTTTAAAGCTTATTTATTTGGGGGGTGGGGGGGAAAGAGGGAGAGAGAGAGAGGAGAGAAATGAGTGGGGGAGGGGCAGAGAGTGAGGAAAAGAGAATCCAAGCAGGCTCGGCCCTGTCAGCACAGAGCCCAATGTGGGGCTTAATCCCATGAACTGAGAGATGTGACCTGAGCCAAGATCAAGAGTCAGAGGTTTAACCTGAGCCACCCAGGCGCCCCCAGGGGCCGTCTTCTTAACTGCTATTTTCCAGTGGAGGGGTGGGCAAACTTCTTCTGTAAAGATGGTAAATGTCTTCAGCTTCGTGAGCCATATGGTCTGTCACAACTACTCAGTTCTGCCCCTGTGGCATGAAAGCAGCCATGGCAATATGTAAGCAAATGGCTATGACTGTGTTCTAATAAAACTTTATTTACAAAATCAGGCAGGGCCAAATTTGGCCAAATGGATAACTTCACAATTGTTGGTCTAGTTTACATCAATGTTGTGCTATATTTGATCTACTTTATCTTCTCTTCCTTTTTTCATCATTCCCATTTAATCTAGAATTAACCATAACTGAGAAAGTAGGAACTGGGGGTTAGGAGAAAAAAGGGAAAAAAAGGTACAGCGGCTGCTTTTACAAGGTGGCCTTGGGCAAGACAAAGCAGAGGGAGGTGAAAGACAATGGGGACAGGCCCTCCAACTGCCTTTCCACGTCTCCTGAGGCGTTGGGTAGGGAAAGAGGCTGAGGGAGTGAGCCCAGAACGTTCCATGGGGTTCCGGTATGAGGGGTGGGCACTGCTAGTGCACATGGATGTGGAAGTCTGAGGCACAGGTGAAGTGGGAGTGTGTCCCCCTTGGAGAAAGCCATACCCAAAACATGCTGGCCATATATTTCTACACTGAGTGTCTAAGCTCCTCTGGTTCTAGAACGGCAAAGGCAAAAATTAACAGAATTGTCAGAGAAAATGACAATGTGGGACGTGGATATAGCTCACACTGTGGTCAAGAAGATGAGGAAATGTAACAAATGCAACCCCCTCCTTTTTCCTTCCAAATGCAAATCCTCAAAAGACTAACTTTTTTTTTCATTTTGTTAATGTTTTATGAGAGAGAGAGAGAGACAGCGTGAGCAGGGGAGGGCCAGAGAGAGGGAGACACAGAATCTGAAGCAGGCTCCAGGCTCTGAGCTGTCAGCAGAGAGCCCGACATGGGGCTCGAACCCATGAACCATGAGATCATGACCTGAGCTGAAGTCAGATGCTTAACTGACTGAGCCACCCAGGTGCCCCAAAGGAAGAACAACTTTGCAAACAAAAAAGCATCAAAGGGAACGCATAAATGAATGCCCAAAACTTTCTTTGTCATTTCTTAGCGAAGAATGCAGCCAAACGCCACTATAGACAATTCTGTTTATACGATTCTGTTTATACGATTCTGTTTACGGCCTGGCAGACTGCAATGTTTTGTTTGCTTTGTTCTCTGTTTCTCATACAGAGACTAAAACATGTTCTTAAGGTTTCTATATGTGTTTGGATACGCCTAAAAATACTTACCTCTGCGTCCAACTTTCTGGATGTAGATTCCTCTCGATCGCTGCGTTTTCAGCAGGCAGTCCGAACGCATCCCATCCCATGGGGTTGATGACCTAGCACCCAGAAGAGAAACATCAGCATGGCCGACTGCAGACACCTCTATCAGCATTGTCTTTTGGGCAATAAATAGGCCTTCTCTCCTGCTAACATGTCGTACCCCTTTCTGGATGATTCCAAACGATGCTTTTGAAAGCCAGCTGGCGACCATGACATATGCAGAGGAAGGGAACTTAGAAGGTTGTACGCCGTGGTGCCAACAGCAGTTCTCTCTGAGTGGACTACTTTTCGTGACCACTCTTTACTTCCTTCTTCTTCTTGTCTGTATTTTCTATCATGAAACCAAGCTGTTTTCCTGAAATTAAGAGTTTCTTGTGGTTTCAAAAATATGCACTATAAAAATGTACCGGCATTTAAAACGTTCACCTCATATTAGCATCTTCCAGTTAAGGACCTGTGCTGTCCAATATGGCAGCCGCTAGCCACACATGGTTGTATAAATGTAGACTTAAGTTAACTAAAATGAAAAATTCAGTTCCTCAGTCACACTAGCCATTTCTCAAGGCTGCAACAGCCACTGTGAATAACTTCCTAGAAGATGTCCCTGTTCTCTGAAGAACA